>OV050032.1:204360757-204520757 GCA_920105625.2 Clusia tigrina
TTACGTCCTTTGGTTGCATACATCAAAGCGCGATGTACATTCCGCACAGCAATAGAATAACAATTCCGTCGGCGTCCGCGGTAATGCTGAAAATTTTAATAATTCTATGAAATTCATGCAAGCCACAAAACTCTCAATCTATTCAGTTAAGTTTCCGACTTACCGCTGCCATTTTAAAGATTCTCCGTTTGCGCCAGAACTCATCAGGTCCGCGAGCTCTCACAAGTAAGGCCAATGTTGGAGATACCATGTTTCCTTATTTCAGTTTCTTCCACAATTTCAATGTTTTATGCTTTATATTCACTATTTATGTTCTTTTTAATTTTTACATAACCTTTCAATTTCAATCTGCATGTAGTAGATTAGTGTTGGAAAGTTCCATATGGAAACTATCGATTTATTCGATAGTATTTGCAGTGCACAGTTCGATAAGTTCTAATTATCCACTCGATTGGAAAATTCAAAATACAATTCGTTGTAGATACAATAAAAAATACCGTTCGCGGTGAGCTTTGCTCTATCACTTTCGAGAACTCAGCAATAATTTCAAAAAAGACAGCTTCAGCAACCAATTAAAATAATTTAGCATGCAAATTAAGAAAAAACAAAAAATAACGAGTGAATGGACATTACTTACGAGCTATGTCAGATATTATCAATAAGAAGATAGCTGTGGTAATTTTAAGTGATTTTCATTTCAGTTTTAATCGTAAAAATATTGTCTTTTTTCTTAAAACCTTGAATTAAAGAAAATATGAATACCATTGAGCAACATTACTAGCATCGGCATTTTCGTTCAATGGTAATGATAAATATGAACGTACATACATTAATTTAGCTAATATATCATTATTTTCCTGGTTATAGGGCTACGAGAAAATGTAACTTTAAATAGGTATACAGTATGTGTATTTCATTAATACAACATCTTGGAGCGGAAAGGATTCTAAGCTTTAGGAAGCTTTATAGTAACTATATAGAAGGCACGCAAGTAAAATTATACACCTAATAAAATCTTACCGCACTTTGCTGTGATAATATATAATATCTGAAAGAAATAAAAAAAATACTTGTACATAATAAAAATCGCAAGAAAATTCTATATAACAAATAATTCATAATTAAATTCAATAGATTTTATAATATAGCCACAGGACTACTGAGCTACAAATTTGCGGACCATCAAAGTTTTCTGTGGCGAAATATCGAATCAAAAGGGAAACGCTGTTTGTAGTCGAGCTACAAAGTGTGTGTGCATCAGCTAATTTTTCCCTTTTGAATTGTCAAAGGAAAAATCAACTGCTGCGTACAGTACAAGTAACTTAAATGGGATCTGGAATCGAAAAAACATTTGCGAATCATACCGGACAAAATCTCTGATACATACACTCTGTATTTATGCACATTAAAGAGATAAAAGCCTCCCGGATAGCTTCGCTTTGCTGGTGAAAACTCTCAGCTGACATTCGTTCAGCTTGCGTGTTATCTATCAAATGTGGAAAACATGATAAACTCATTGTAACGGCCGCCCACAGAGCTTTGTCCAACACCACCAGAATATACAGAGTAAAGAAAATTAAACGTCAAACGGCAAAGCAGCGAAATAAAGCAGACGGACGTTGTACATGAATTCACTGAAAATCGTGGTGAATCCACTCAAAATCGTGGTGTGTCCGCTACGGACGCTGGCAGCGAAAAAGAGTTTCTTTTCTTTGTGTTCTCTGAACACTAGTACCAAGGAGAATTTACTTAATAAGTAAGTAAATACACCTTGACCAGTACTATTTTTAACCCATCCTCTCTGGACAAACCAAACTGTAATATGTTTGGAAGAAAAAGCTAATATAAAAAACCAATTACAAATTGCAAAATTTGTTTCCTTAATTGTTTTGTTTTTTTAAATCGCTCACGGATGCTCTCTTGATTTTGGACATAAATACCGGAAGCAACGCCAGTTTTTACCTCTTTAATGTACATTCGTACAAAATACAATTGGTAATCTAACCCGGCTTCCAGTTCTGCAAACCTCTTCTAAGAAATCCATTTTAATTTCGAAATGAGAAAGAACAGAAAAGTCCCTTTGTACATGAAGCGTACAATATGCATAATTCCAAATACATATTCAGTTTCTTTCGACTCAGATTGCCAATCAAATGTTTCAGGAGAAAACAGGTTTGCAAATATACATACATACATACATATGTAGATATGTATTTGAATTTCCAAAATTTGAATTGCTAATACATAATTGTCTGATATGTATTCGCGAAAACTTCTCACACCTGAAGGCAGTTGATCGCATCTGAGATGTTCAACTGATCGCATCTGAGGATTTGGCCACTGATGCTAATTTCAGTGGCCTAAGAAGGGTTCCTTCTACTTGCACATAAACATTCAAATGTGGGCTATTCAGGGGAATACTGACTGCTTGCCATATGCTACCAATAGAGAAATAGAACTTTTTTCGGTTGCTATGCTGCCAAAATGTTTACTTGTGTAAATTACGAAAAATATTAAATAGATGGTATTCAAGAAAATATAAACTAACTTGCTAAATGGTTCGATTGTGAGTGGTAGTCCCGAAAATGACGGACCAGGCTGAATTGGATCAGTTGGCCAATGCAGAATTACAGCGTCTGCAGAGACAAGTCAGTGCCTGGGCCCTTTTCCTAATGTTAAGTACACGCATATTCAAAACTTTTGTTTTTGTAGCATCGTTCCTTGCAATTGGAACTGCGCAGTTTGGTGGAGGACAAGGCAAAGCAGCTGAAAAAACAGAATCACATGATAACCGTGCTGCAGCAGGAACATCAAATATTGAAGAGTGAAATTGATACGCTGGAAGGGGGCACACATGCCAAGAAAAATTTAAATGTAAGTATAAATAAGTGAAGCGGAATTTTATGTGCTACTCGCAGTTATCTTTTCATGTCGCTATTCCCAATCAGAAGGAGAAACAGCTATGCAACTTGCAAAAGCAAAGCGCTGACCTGCAGCACACCCTGCGAAATGAACGCACCAATTTATGGGAACTAGACAGCCACATTAAGAAGGTAAACAGAGTAACACCCAAAGCGACGGCACACAATTTTTTGCTCAACTGTCACAAAACTGAGGGAGAAAAAGTTCAAAATCTTCTAAAACAGTCTCAGCCCCTACACTCTGTTTAGGAGAGGAACCTACCTGTGCTTATCCCCCAAATTTAATTTCATACGATGAAAATTTCTATAAAGTTCCATTAAGTTTATCAATCATTATTTCAGATCGAGAAAGAGATAGATTCATTGCGCCAGAATGAGGTGCCCGACAGCTGCTACAAGGAGACCATTTGCAAAGTGCAGAAGAGTGTGGTCAAATTGGAGAATCGTCTGGATGTGGTAAATAAGAAATGTAGCGACGTTTTGACCGAAAATTCTAAACTGCGAGACTCCATCAATCACATGTTACGGGATCGGTGAGTGACTAAAAGTGTCAGAATAGAATAGAAATGACACTAACTTGTATCTTTCCTCACTATTAAAACTGGAACTAATGGCGGTTCGTTAACTTTTCCACAGTGCCAACTTCAATGAAATGTGGCAGGTGATGGTCACGCAATTTAACGAGGGCAAGAAGTATATCATGGATCTGATCGATCAGTCGACGTTGGCTTTTGATCAACGCGAAGAACTTTGCAACAAGTTGCAAGTGCTCAAGGATCGCAATGAGAATGATAAAATTATGCATATACAGGTGGGTGTAGTATTCATATTGATATGTCTATTAAAAGCGCGAGCGCTGTGGCGAACCTTGCCAGATATTCTAAAACACAAACTATACTCACGAGTGGTATGTCTCGCTTTTTAATATTATTATTATAATAACCGCCCTCTGTGGTCTAGTGGTAAGCATGCCAGACTCACACTCCGAGAGTCACAGTTTTAAAACCTGCCACGGACTTGGTCGCAAAAATGCTTCTTTCTAAAAAATCGGTTTCTCTTCGAGCTGAAGGCTTCAGTAGCTAGTACTCATTCTCCAAAACCTTGCAGTCATAATTAAATATGGTGTAAGATATAATAATAATAATAATAATATATATATATATATATATATATATATATATATATATATATATATATATATATATATATATATATGCTTAAGCGATTTTATATATAAATAAAAGAGATCTTAGCATGCAAGGTTTCTAAATACTTATTGCTCAAATTTCGATGGATTTAATTAAAGGAAATGCGCGAAATGCAACGACGTTTGGAGCACGATGCGAAACTACAGAAATTCTTTGATATTAAGGGCCAAAAACGTATCAACCCAGAATTGGAACAGCGAGAATTCGACAAGAAAGTGGCGCAAAAGGAGGATTTCGAAAGACAATTGAGCGAATACAAAGAAATCATTGAGAAAATGAAGGTATCCCCATTAATTTGAAACGTATGAACCCAATTTAAAACCACGTTATTCCAATTTTAGACACTTTATGATGAAAAAGATACCGAACGCTTGGCCACACAATTCAAACGTCAAGAAGAGGAGAATTTTGCGCTTTTCAACTATGTCAACGAATTGAGCCATGAAGTGGAGTCACTGAATGACACAACACAGGAACTGACCGATGAAATTGGTAATGGGCAGGGCAGCTGCTTGAAATTCCATGCTTCCAATACCAAAATTTGTTGAAACTTTTTAGAGCGCCAGAAGGCCGATCAAGTGGAAAAAGAGTTGAAGCAAAAAACCGAAGCTATTGAGTATCTGAATGACGAATTGGAACGGATACAATCGTTAGCTGCGGAAGCCAATGAGAGAAAATCCTCCATTAATGCACGATTGCATCAATTGCTGCTCGGCATTGAGAATATATTTAAGTAAGTCTTTGGCTGCGGATGTGAATTTTTCATGTGTTTCCTGTGCCTTTAATTTTTTTATAATTTCAGACAATTGTCGTGCGATGATGCGCCCATTTTAAATGTTCTGAGTTCAAAAACTTTTCTTACGGTCCACAATGTCAAGCTATTCATAGGCGTCATCGAGCGTCGTATAAACCTTATTATCAATAATATTAATGTCGATGACTCGTCTACGAGAATACTGGCCAAAAAGGATCGAATCCCAAAGTTCAATATCAAGGAGTCCGCGAAAACAAAAGTGAGTTAGTACGTGGAACATGCCTTGTCAGGATTTATGAGGGATCTGGACTTATTTGTATGGAAAAGGTAAGGCAATAGTATTTTCTGGTTGGTGCCAATAATTGGTTGCATGCTTTTTTCAGTTCAAAAATATTTTGAAAAGTTCACTCCTTGTCTTGAAGACTTCCTGCTGTGCTGCAAGTTAGAATCTCTTCATAATTTCATGCAAGGACCCCAACGGCGTTGTAGCCTTTTGTATATATCAAAGAGTCCACTTCTAGGAAAATGAGCAGCAATTGCAATAATAGAATAATTTTCAATTCCTTTGTACACGAATCTGAGCTTATTCCATCAGATTTTTCAAACCATCAGTGAGAAACGTATTCTTATGGATTAAACATTAGTTTACAAGAAAACTTACCTTGAAATTTTTGAAATGCCCAGTAAGATGATTAGCTACCATATTCAGTTAATTACTTATACAACTAGCGAACCTGTTTAGGCCCTCATACAATATTTGTTTTAAAGCATCATATTTTATGTAGCAAACAATTTTAGAGTTTCAAGTAGTTATTTCTGAGAGCTAAGAGCTTAAATCCAATAAAAAGCGAAATATTTTAAATTTGTCATTTTAATGTTCAATGCGTAACACACTCTTTGCAATGGCACAAACATTGGTTCAACATTACTTCCTTCCTTACCTTGACAGAATTTTGTGAAAGTAGTAAATAAATTCCGAGCTAAATTTGTGCGCTAACGGTCTTCATTTATAGTGGTTATGCTGGGTTTTCTAAAGTAACTTAAATTTAATATTTTATTTTGATCCCGCGTACTTCTGCACCACCCAAATGACCACTCCAGACACGGCTCCAATTGCATGGCATGATTTTACTTGCCTCTGAATACGTTTTAATTTTGAATAGCCAACTAACATTTTGGCAGCATAGCCATTATCTAAAAGCCATATTTATCTTTTGATCAAATATGAAGAGCAGCCAGCATTCCGCCAGCCAGCCATTTTATGTTTGCATGTAAGTAGGAGGAAGTCTCACTAAATCCATTGACATTGTCATCAGCTGCTTGATACTCAGATGTACGGGGCAGTACGGGGCACAGGTGCATCTACGCATATAAATCAGCCACCAATGGCTGCTGTGTGTATTGCCAATGAAAACAAATATACTAGCAAATCATGTTAGTTTCTCCGAGAAAGAAAATTAACCGAACGTCACTGAATATTTCTAGTTGAGACGTCGCTATGCAAACCGTTATGAACAAAGCCTACCTTTCAGTGTTGCCTCTTTACATTTCAGTGCTAGCACAACGAATTTTTCAATGTTTTCCCTCCTTTTACTTTCAGTGTTAAGAAGCCTACTTTTTAGTGTGGTTCATTTACATTTCAGTATTAAAGGCACATGCTTTTCATTGCTGTCCCTTTACATTGCAGTGTTAAATTGGACCAAAGTACATTTCTGTATTAAAACATCAGGGCAGCATTCTTTCTCTATCTGGCAGCTTTGGAGATAAAAGGGTAAAACTCTAAAGAAATGGTGAAAAGATAGTCCTTATATATAGATCCATATATATCATAATTACTCATAAGCGTAATTTGCTGATTGAACATAAAGTACATTCAGACAGAAAAAATAGTGTAGATATTTTTCGCAGAGTATTAAAAAATTCCTTTTGAGTTTTGCTATCTTCATTATTCTCTTTGATTTACTTGAATATAAAATTATTAAAAAATATAAATTGTAAGTAAAGTACCTTAGCCGCCGAATGCGATTTTTATCAACAAAAAAAGTCGCGTATGATAAAATATAAGAATGCACACATAACATGGTTGTAGTTAATTAGTGGATACTATTACTTGCTGATAAAAAAATCCTCTTAATGTGGTCTTAGTCTAAATACATGAATTCCAGTACCTACTCTTTTCATTTCCAGAATTTCTATCATATCCCTACACAGGCCCACAGGGCCGCAGCTGTTGAATTATTTCACAATTGAATAAAAAACGCAATTTAATGTATGTACCTTATTTAAAATCATATTTATTAATACACAATCTAAAGTAAATTTTGATTCATTGTCAGAATTAAGGCAAGTACGTGAAATTAAAGCTTAATATTTGTGTAAATGTTTCCTTTTTCTCCATAACATGCTAACAAACAGGAAATGCCTTTCTCTTCCTTCCAATTCAATGTACTTAAATGACTAATTATAACATTTTACTAAAAAATTTAGTTACATGCGTGTAGGGTGTACTCTGTTGTGATGTAGTAAATACGAATACAAGTTACAGTACAATTTTAATAAGTTTTTTTGTGTTGTACCCTTCGAGGGCTGCCATGTCAAAAACGATATGATTGTGGCTCCTTTTTCGTAGGCTGAGGCTTAGGGATTTTGTAATTATGTTAATTTAGATTTTAAAAAAAAGTAGGGCAATATACTTGCTTATTGGTTTTTATACGAATATATATACAGGGTGTTCCATAATAGATGAGCAATCGAGCAAACAAGATATAAGTTATAGTGTAATATAGTATAAGACAAAAAATACTCTAGTAGACCGTGACAAAAAATATCCTAGTTGAAGATGGTTTCATTTCAAGCAGTCGTTGATTATGTATAAACTTGAAATTATTTATGAATGAATGGATTGACTTTGCTTTTAAGACACAAGCAGCGTGGTGCATGTTGAGTCTGGAATTGAAGCTGTCCCGATTATTTTACACTGTTGTCATGGAAAGCAGCACGCTCATCGCCTAAGCGCAGACCGCTTCACCAAAGAATTGAGGTGAAACGATTTGGGCTTTGACCATAAATAACCCTCTGTTAGTGAATGACACGTTTTCAGAAAAAACCAACTAATGCGATAATTAAGGCCAGTGTTGAAAAACCTGAATAAGAATGGAACGATTTTTCGTTTCGGGTATATTAATGCAATGATGTAAATAGTCTTATGTATGTAGAGAATTTGTATTTCTTCTCTAATTTATTTAAAAAAAAAATTAAAATTGTTCATCATGTAAAAATTCGTTGTATTACCATCTAAGTCATGGGCCGCCCTGATTTAGTACTAACCAAGCCGGTTTAACAATCGTGAGGCCACGGTTTCGAACCGCACACCGGGGAACGCCTCTTAATGTTTTTCCTGTGCTGTTTTTCGAATCGGAAACCTTGATTGCCTTTAAACTTCATTCCAAAAAGTTTCACACATAAATTCTTAGATAAAGCGTTTCAGAGGAAGAGATCAGATAATCCGCATATTTTTCTATAACAAATATCAATTTTGAAGGAAAGTTGGTGTAACCTTTATTGTACCTTAATACCAGCGCGTTAATGCTTAATCATGGGATCGAGTGCAAGTACAGTTACATTCGAAAAGTCAGGGTTCGGTTTCCGATTCAACTCTCAAACAATCGTCCAAAAAATTGACGCGTTTTCCCACTAGCTCAATTATCACATGTTCCCTCAATGATACTAAAATTTCGCATATGAATATATAATATACACTATATAAATAAATAAGATTTGCTGGCCAATTCACTATAAATTCCGTTTGCTATCACTTGCTGCCGTGCTGATCATCAATGATGCAACACCCTGTATTCAAATTTGTTTGCATAAAGTACATTATAAGCGTTACATTGTAAAATACATGTTTAAAAATTAATAAAGCATAAATACATACATAAGTAAATAATTGTTTTCTTTTTATATAAATGATATTGTTAAAATTATTGTACATATATGCATAAAATAGTATAAATGAATTATCCACATATTAATGCAAAGTAAGTATCTATAAAACAAAATTCTCGCTTTATAACTGTCAAACATTTCAGTTTGTTAACACCATGTTTCTAAACTAGTCTCCGAATGCGCAGGTCGGCTATTTTTTAATCTACTTATGTCTCAATTTTGCCCTTTGGGCGTTAAATTGCCGTAGTTGTATTGTAACGGAATGTATAAATCTATTTTCATCGGATTCTTGCTTATCTTAGGATAAACACAGTTGAAATCGTCGCATCCGTGATCGTATAACTCCATAAGTAGAAGGCTCGCTCCAATACAATTTTTAATTTTTTAATTGAAGTGTTAGTTTATTAAATAATTGTACTTATTATAATTTTTTCTATTATAAAATAATTTCCATATTTAATAAATAGTTTGTTAAATTATAAGTTTTAAGAATCGTCAGTTATGCGATAACGAATAAGACGAATCGTTTCTAGTAAACGTATTAATGTGCATCCAGCAGCGTAGGAATCAATTGCGCTACGTTTCGTTGCGATTTAATCAACTGGTATGTTAAGTTACTACCGTTACCGTACCGTAACGGTGCGTAGAAGCGGGAAACATGATGCTAACAAAACAATGATGCAATTCTACTATTCGCTCAGTGTTATGTATTTGTCTGTATGTATGTGTTTACAATGCATGCACATATCAAATATAAAAGTAATATTGTAATTTTAATTATGAATTCTATAAATAAAAAAAACAGAAATTATAAAATTAATGCAAAAGCTTTACATGATAATTATTAAAGTAGCGTAAACTTTCCAAAGCCTGCTTAAATTACCGTTGAAATAAGCTCCACAGTTTGTAGCTGGAGACGCGTTTCGCCAGTGTGGCAGCGGCGCTGCTGGAGCCTTGCGCCTCAGGGGCATGGGTCTCTTTGCGATTGTTGATCATTTTGGAGCGCATTTGCTCGTCAATCAATTCTTGCATGTCCATCTGTGTGCGCGTGGAGTGATTGATTGGAATTACTGTAAACATTTTCATTGTTCATTGAACTTACCTGCCACTGCTCCAACTGCTGCGAAAGCTCAACTTTCTGTTGTATGGACTCCAGCAATTGGCTGTTGGCTTGCATCAGTTCGACGCGTGTCTTGGCCAGATCGACTTCCGCCTTTGTGCGCCGACCATTTGCGGCATCGCGCTCCTTTTGTGCTTTGGTGAGCAGCTCGTCGCGATCGGTGTTGTCAACGAGATCGCCACGCGCTTGGTCACGCTCCTCTTTCACATTCTGCAGTTCCACGTCGGTGACGGTGAGCTATAATTATGTTAATTATAATGAAAAAAATTCTCTCTGTATTTTATATTGGCTTACTTTCGCTTCCAGTTGCTGGATTAATTGATGACTGCGCTTAATTTCGTCCTCCTGTTCCAGTACAATGTTTCGTGTTTGATCCAACATTTTCTTGAAATTGCCAGCATCTAAATTAAGTAGGAGACGTGTCAACTCATCCGACATGGCCGACAACATGCCCTGGCGAAATTCGATTGCCTCGCTGTCCTTTGATAGTCCCGTTGAGGAGATAGTATTATCCATGGATTCCAGATCCAAGGATATGTCTGAATTCAAACCTATTCAAATATAGATAGCAAAAGTTTTTACTTTAGCAGTGAGGAGCACATCAGTCTTCTGCTGTGTATGCATACCTGAGTCATCATCATGACTTATCTTGAGTGAATCTACCAGAGATTTTAATTGTATATAAACCGATCGCGCCTCCACCCACATCTGATTCGGTTTGCCCTCCGAAAAGCTGGTGTCGTCTTCGTCACATTCCATTTCAAATTGCAAAGATTTTTTGCTGTTTGCGCTGGAATTAGCATCCTGGCGGGGGAAGAGATGGAGCATGATGTGAAACCACAACTACAGCAATCAGGCAAAACCAAACTTACCGCATCCAGACGCTCGCTGAGCACATTATTTTCTCGCTGAGATCGATCGAGTGCTTGCAAGGTTGTCTAAAATGACAAACGATTTAAAATAATAGGAAAATTAATTATTCACTTTTTAAATTGGATTGTAATTTGCAATTGTGGTTCAGGGTTATGCAGGGAACACATCCCAGAACTTTTAGAATTTTTTTTTGGGAATAAATGGGAATACTTTACACACTACTTATACAAGAATGATGTTTCTATTATTTATGCTACTTATACATCCATAACCTCAAACTTTGCTTGTTCATACAAATAATCGAACATTCGTTCAATGCAAAAAATGGTGCATCCTAAATTAGTCCTATCCCATACTGTTATACTCGAAATTTCGATACTACAAACGCCTCAGAAAATTATCCCATACTTTTATACTCGGAATTTCGATAACACGAACGCCTCAGAAAGTTATCCAATACTGTTATACTCGAAATCTCGATACCACGAACGCCTCAGAAAATTATCCCATACTGTTATACTCGAAATTTCGATACCATGAACGCCTCAGAAAATTATCCCATACTGTTATACTCGGAATTTCGATACCACGAATGCCTCAGAAAATTATCCAATACTGTTATACTCGAAATCTCGATACCACGAACGCCTCAGAAAATTATCGCATACTGTTATACTCGAAATTTCGATACCATGAACGCCTCAGAAAATTATCCCATACTGTTATACTCGAAATTTCGATACCACGAATGGCTCAGAAAATTATCCCATACTGTTATACTCGACATTTCGATACCACGAACGCCTCAGAAATTTGTTCCATACTGTTATATTCGAAATTTTGACACCAAACCGTCTCAGAAAATTGTTTCATTGTATTATATTTTAAATTTTAATAAAACGATCGTCTCAGAAAATTCTTCATTGTGCTATACTTCAAATTTTGAGATATCGCTTTTCTATTATTTCCGTATATCGCTTGGATCAGGACTATTATTAGGATGCGCCATTATGGTGCATTAAACGACACGAACTCTAGCTGCACACAATGGTGATGATGTTAACTTTCGAGACTTTCGCTTATTACTGTTATATATGGTTTGATGAGATCTGGCATCGCCGTAAATGTCACGGGACGGAAAAACACGCATGGCGGCGAACGGAGTTTGGAGACATAGAATTTAGCTTAAAAACTATAGACTTTATTATTTATTCACCTTTATTACATAATATTACTTAATATTACAATTACCTCAAATTTTGTTTCCTGTTCCCGTGCATGTCGCTCTAGCATGTGTATTCTGTCTGAAGCCTCCTCTAAAGCCGAGGTGAGCGACTCCTTCTCTTCTTGGGCATGTTGTAAACGTCTCTCCAAATCGTGACGTTTCTCTGTGGTGAGGTTTAATTCGGTTTTAATCGACTCTAGACTGTTCACGTGTTCCTGAAATTAAACCCATCATAAGTATATTGAAATTATAAAGGTAAAAGAGGGGCAATTTACCTGTAAACTGGAGTTCCTGAAATTATATTGGTCCTTAAGTTCCTGTATCTGTGACATCAGTTTCATTTCCGTGGCATGCGCTTCTTGTATTTGCTCCGTGAGTCGCGTGTTCTGATGCGATAATTCATCGATGAAAAGGGTTTTCTCTTTTTCCGCTTGACGTATTGCATTGTCCTGCATTCAGAGACCAAATTATATATGGAATAAAAATAATAATTGAGTTTTAAGGGACTTTGTAATTTCGCTTTAACAAATTTTGTCAAGGTCGATCGCTTCAACGAACTGGAAACTCAGTAAAACCCCATTCCGAATAAGATCCACCGGCAATTTTTTCGCCTGGGATGGACATACAAAATTTGCCTGGTGTTTTATTTGGAATTAGGTCAGGTATTGCTACCATTGAGATTTGTTGGTGCCCTTTCACTGACCTGTGCCTGCAATTTGTCCTTCAGTTCGTTGAGATCCGACTGCAATTCGAGCACGCGCTGATCACTCTCTTCTTCCGCAATGGCGAGTTTTTGGCGTAGCACATGTTTCTCTTGTTCTAATTTCTATAATGAGAGATATCGTAAACAACAATTAAATTTTTGCTTTCTGTAATTAAGTTTTGTTAAATTTTTAGCGTTTAAAGTTTGGCTTTTTTCATATCGTCGTTACGTTCAAGATTTTATAGTGATGTGGTTTTGGTTTATATTGGGATCTGAAAGGTCGAGGGTATGTCAAATTTCCACAGAATATCTTTTTTCGGGAGAGACAGTCTTATATGAAACTGATCATAATTATTGGCCGATTTTTAATAATAACTAAGTTATATCTGGTAAATAGAAGGTGCATTCCAAAGCAAACAGTCCATTTCA
This sequence comes from Clusia tigrina, assembly GCA_920105625.2. Taxonomy (NCBI): domain Eukaryota; kingdom Metazoa; phylum Arthropoda; class Insecta; order Diptera; family Clusiidae; genus Clusia; species Clusia tigrina. The sequence continues at coordinate 204,373,939 of OV050032.1, forward strand.
AAAATAGGCATTTCTAGGGAGGATATCTATTGGGAATTACATGCGTCAGAAAGGTAGATCCATCACTGCTGAACTGTCCAATTGTCATGACAATTGGACTACTCGGAGCGGAGTTATTGCGTCTGAAGTGACAATCGGGCTTATCGGGAGTTCCCGTGGCAGAGTTCATGGCTTGTATACGAGTACACGGTTTAAAAACGATCGTGAGGACATAAATGATGAACAACATATTGGCTAACCGTAATCTGTGATCAACGGAGATTCCATCAAAACCGTGCGTGAATGTAGAGTCATTTACACACGAAATTTGAGTAAAAAAAGGTCTTGATTGAAGGTGTGGATATATGTACATACATATATACACAGTCACAGGTGACTAAATCGCACAGAAAGCGAGGACTATAATGGATATTCAAGTAGTGACATGTCGTCCCTTCTTCTAATCCCTTTTCATTACTCTACTTATATGTACATCATTTCCAATGTTACACCCAAGAGCACATATTTTAGGTATTATTTTGTTGCACTCATAAGCACATTCCTTATTTTGTTACAGTTAAGCAGATACTGAATACATCACACTCAACTGCAGCTGCAGCATTGCTGAGCTTGCAGATTATTTTATTGCGATTTGTAACTTCTTGAAAGATTTGCATTCAAGAATAACTCCTAAACCAACAAGATTTCTTTTAAAGAATCCAACTATGTGCATATGTTTGTCCTATAACATCTGCCCTGACTCCTGCTGAGCATGGACCCCATTTGCCCGGACCCCATGTGGTCTAAATGTATATGAATGTGGGGTAATCTCTACCGTGGGGGATTAGCGGGGTATGACGCGGATTATGTGTAACAATTAAGCGCAAATTAATGAAGGCCCTTTTCATGTCAACTATTTAAATAACGAGCCTCGCGTAATCGTTGCTCTCACGTCGTTTTGCGAATCTTGCGAGTATGAATTTTGTTTTTGTACTCCAAGTTTTTGAGAATGAGTCATTCTCATATTCACGTTTGCTTGTGTGAATGTGAGTATTGCGCGCACACAACTCTTTCGTAAAAAGTGTGACTCAAGGTAGAAACCCATCAACTCAGGCAGTAACACCGGAGCACATGTTTGCATGGTCACAATTCTGATTCTCATGAAGGACAACTCAATGGGACAACTGAATGCCCATGCCCAGTAGTGTGCGATTATGGTTTCAATACTTAAAGGGGGCGACAGGACTTGATATGCCCGCTGCTGCAGATGACAACCACAATTCGCCCGGAGCAATTTGTAGTTAGCTTATTTAACAATACAAAAACAGCACCAGTCTTCTTCGCAATGCAAATGTGTGTGTGAGATTTTTGCTGCAATCATTTCAGTGAATCAACGCTCACGGAACCCACCTGGATTTCGACTTTACTCGGAACGCGCTTCAACAATGAAGCGGCGAAGTGTTGTGCCAAATGCATTCACAGAGACACCTGTGCGAAGGCGAGGGTGAGTTTGTGTGTGTGTGTGTGTGTGTGTGTGTGTGTACACATTATTATATGCGCTGGCATTAAATGCTTAAAAATTCATTACACATTTGAATTCCAACCTCAACGGGCCCAAAACTAAATGTGAGCGAAAGTAAATTTGCCGAGGCAATCATATGAACAAAAAATCATATAAAAAATTTGTTTTTTTCAAGTTCAGCTTTGCTTGTGCACCCATATAAAAATCAATAATTTTATTGCAATATTTTGAAGCAGTTCTCTGCTGGCACAGGAAGCAGAGCCAGCGAGCGATTAGTTAAATCGTACATTTCGGAAGACTTGGTGTTCAGTAGCAAGTGGAGAATGTGGCAATACGTAAAAATATTTGATGGCGCAAAAGCTCTTTTAATGTACATGACTAAATATGAATAAATCTTCCTTTCATTCGAAATATATGAGGAACAAACTATAAGTGATAATATCCCTTTCCCGCACATGGTAGTGCTGCTGAGAGGTATCAATGATTCTGTCCTCTTCTGTTCATGAGTAAATTAGGACGGTACCTCTTTCTAGCAATCAATAGTCAATAATGTCTCTTACTTGCTAATGGACCTATTGCTAAAAAAAGGTGTTGGAATGATCTCGCTAATGGAAAAAGGAATTGTAAGCAGGACGAGTAAGGACTGCCCGATCCCGAATAATTCTATTATGTGAACTTGAAAAGGGGAATATAACTGATTATTATCGAATATTACTAACTAATTTTATCATTCATTGGACACTTTTCAATGATACCTCGTGAGTTGGATATATGGGAGGTAGGAGTGGGTTGTGTCTGATTTAATTCATACAGGCAATCTACATTGGTTTACTTTATCCCAGTGCCAACTCTCCCACAAAATGAATGGACAGCCTAGGAAGGATATGAAATGATTTTCACATACACAAAGAGTCCTTGTTTCGATAGATTGAGTCTTACGGTCGCATCATAAGATATTTAAAATATGTAAGAGAAGTTGGATACTGAAATATGTGAGACATAAACTCGAGGTTAGTCAGTGGACGAGAACTTTTGGAACGACGACGCATCTGCCTAATTAGAGCCTTTTTCAATATTTGCCATTGAGAAATGAATAACTCTCTAATCTAGGTGCATGTTAATTAACAAAATTAACAACATTAAGAAACAAACTTTTAGATAAATATAAAATATTCAAAACTTTAATTTTAATATATACGAGCATTTTTTTTAAATGGCATTAGAATGACGAAATTAATACAAAAATATCGAAAAGTTTAAACAAATCAATGCGATAACTGAATAAATCCGCTTCTGGTCTAGCAACTAATCACAGCAGAGGCTGCGATTGCCAATACACACTAATTCGTTGGTCAGTGCTGCAGGAGATCAGACTGGATGAGCAGTTACGGAATAATTGAAATGTGGCCACTACTTTAAAACAAGTTCCGTAGAAACGACAATGATGACGTCACCATGGCTTAAGGAGTTGTAAGCCAGTGGAAGTTATTTGTGCGTAGTATTCGCAAAGCTTAACTCAGAATATTTTGGGTGTGAAAGGTGGGCGGGATAATGGGGGAGGGGAAGGAAGTCGGTTATAATAGGCGCATTCGATTCGTCACTAGTATCGAGCTCGTATCGATTTGTGCGAATAAAAAAGCAAACGAATAAGTGGTCAACTTGGCAGCACTGTTTCAACTGTTCTTTTCAACATTTACTCTCTTTATATTTTTTATGCAAACTAATCATCTGAATAAAATTTAAATCAACACAATAATAATATTAAATATCAAAAAACAAAGTCCAAAGATAAATATTTGTTTTCTTTAAATTTAATCAGCTAAAAGATTAAAAAATCACGGAATTTTTATGGGTAATTTTTAATCTCGCTGGTTCTCAAGCCATTTTCAATTTGGTGGCACTTTTCTATCGAGGATGGAAAAATTCGCTCGTTTAATCCAAGTATAATTTACTCGATAGCTTTTTCCATACAAAAGTCTGTCCTATCGTCGATAAAGTGGCGAATCGAAAGCGCCTTATATCAGAGAAATTTCAACCAAAATGTATACAATCGATTTTTTCACAGATATGATCCCTCACTTTTCGCTGAGAACTAACTGTGTGATGGCGATAATTTACCCAGAGTCCACCTATACGATTAGTACTCCTAGTACTGGAATAAATGTAATATGGATCTGTGTTTAAAATAAAGGTTCGACTGAATCGGAGTCGTTTAAATATACAATTACTGCAACTTCACACTAACACAATCCAGCGAGTCGAAAGTAAAAAGCAAAAACAAATTAAAAATTTTCACATTGCACTACGCATTCTTTTGTGTGAAAAATGTAACGAACGCAGCAATTTGCCTTTCAAGTAACTCGCACACTTTGCTCCTATTGTGCTAAGTAATTCAGCGCTGCGCTGCGCTGCAACAGATGCGCTTTGCACTTGTTTAGATAACACAAATACGGAAAAGAAATAAAAGAAAATCAGAATGCAGGAGAAAAAATCCAAGCGAACGAAGAGAAATGAGAAGCAAGCCACAATTGCGATTAAGCTGAATAGAAGAAAAACAACTCAAGTGAACCTAACTAACCAAACCGAGCCGAGCCGAGCCGAGCAGAGTCAAACCAAACCAAGTCAAGTTAAATGCAAAGCAATTGCAGCAATTTGCATCGCACAACAACAACAACAACAACAACAACAACAACAACAATGAAAATAGTAGCAACAAAAAAATACAATAAAAAAAGTACAATCAACAGCAAGAGTAGCATACAAATAGCAACAACAACAATAATAATACTTTCTCTGTTTCTATTTCACGCTCAATGAAATGACTTGATGGCAAGTAAAACGGAAGTTGCCTTCATGCGCACATCCACACAGCCAGAGAACGACAGAAGAGCAGCAGGGCCACATCTCAAAGACCCGAGGCGACCTGTGGGGTTGCAGTGGCTTCAGAGAGTCACTTCGTACCTTAATGCTTGAAGAAAGCTAATTTTAAAGTTTCAAACCAATCTAGTCAGATAAACATTCAGTTGACAGCTTAACAGCACTCACACACACACACAAACGTGCACGTACTCATATGCAGGGACAAGTGTTTTTTCAGTTAAATTTGAAAAGCGTAGTAGAACATACGAAAAATAAGTATGGCAGATACTCGTGTAGAAAAATTGTGGTAACTTTTAAATATATGTACTATCTCATATGTATTTTTGTTTTGCCATTTATTTGGAAAAATATAAAGTAGAAAAAAATTGACAAATTTTCGTAAGAAAAAGATATGATTAATAGAATGGCAAAACATGAAAGAGCTGCTAGCTTAAACGATTTTCTAGATCCGCCACAATTGTGAGCCGACATGCCATCACTGACATAAACACACAATAACAGGTCTATCATACCCAGTGAATGCCACGAATTTACATGCCAATAAGTATTCGCAGAGCTTATAAGAATTGCATGGGTATATAATTATCAATAATTATTTCATTTATATTTTATTGTTGTGCTTGTGCATTTTTGCTGCATAATACGACCTACATAAATAAATAGTTATAACCGCACACAAACACACACTCGCACACAAATTCATACCTATGTGTAAAAAAACATAAAATTGAAGTAATCGTTTAAAATCATTTCAACTTTTGCACAAGTCGGTCGGTCATTCGCACCAAGCCACGCCATGCCACACCACAGCAAAGCACCGCACCGCACCGCACCGCACAGCACAGCACAGCACAGTACAGCCAAACAAACACCTCCAGGCCGGCATGTAAAGCAGCAGCGGCCGAGCTAATTGCAAAAATAGTAATAAACTACAATAATACAGTACACAATGCTCGTAAGTATGGCCAAATAGGCTGACTGCTCACTTTGGTCGGTACGTACGGTTTAGTCATCAACAGCGCGGACCAGCACCACTATTGCCATTACCATGATCGTCGACGGCACCAACACATACCACCACCAGCACCACCATCAGCACCACCGACAACGGTAGTCATTATCGTTTTTCACGATTTTAGGGGGGTTTTGAAAAAGTTTATGGATGTGTGCATACGTACTATTCTCTTCCTCACGTATTTCACATTATTTTCAATGCGCATTCGCCTTATGAGCAGCACTCTTTAATTAAGAATGTAATGTAGCTACTAAAATGTTTTTAATATATTTTAACTTGTCTGAGCTGGGTTCACATCATCATCAATCAACTTCAGTCAACATTGGTGAAGGTTTATTGAACATGGACAGTGGTGGTGGCGAGAGATAACTCTTTTGGCTGAGGTCCGGTGGCTCAGCTCATGATGTCGACTACAATAATAAAGTGCCACTCCTACGTAGTGGGGAGAAAATGGTCGTTGTGAAAGTGGAAGGCAGCAACAGTTCGTCGCAGCTTAGCTGTCAAAACTGAGAATCTGTTTGTTCTCTAACTAAGCAACAGTTTTAAAGATCTAAACATATGCCATGATCCAAATAAGCGTCCAGTGCATTTTCATTTATTTTCAGTCACATTTAAAAAATCAAATGTAATTATAATTATACTCGTACTAATTAAATTGTTCGAAACTTAGTTTTGCGATGATCGCTTCCGATTTGCACTCGCTCATTGAAGTTCTCCTATTGAACTTTTGCGATGCACGTTTGATGAAACTGATCGAGTCCAACCAGTTGTGTTATGCCAAAGAGTGGCTTAAGAAAATGCCATACTTTTGTTCAGTATTTGCGAGAAGCTCACTATAACCCGCTATCAGAAAGGTGCTTACCTAGAGTGTAAGTGTTCATTGTGAATAGTATATAAGACTTATGATTTTAAGTAATAAAGCTCTCGGCTCTTGTCTGATATTGAAGAACAGAACAGCACGGTGTTTTAGCTGGCAGCGTTAAGCACCTCATTAGGAACCACCAGGTCCTCGTCTACGCCCACGCCTATTACCGGTAGCAAAAGGGCGCTCGCCACTAGCGACGACAAGCACGGACTCCAACGCCATCAAGAGAGCCCAGGCTTCCAATGCACTAAAGCGATTACAGTCCCTCGCTTAGGAGTAGAAAGGAATTTGTTTGTCATATAAATGCACATGATTTAAATGCGAGTACCCCCAACACCTTGCACTCATAATTAATTATGGTGTAAGACATAATAATAATAATAATAAATGCGAGTAGTCTAAGTTGATACCCCGGCAGCTAGTTTTATATAGTTTTTCTTTTATATTTTGTTAAAATTGTAATTGTTTAGAAGAGTCATAGTTATAAATAACTATTTCACTTATAAATAAAGATTTAAATAATATTTTTTTTATTTATCTAACTTGATTTATATATTAATAAACTAACATATAAAAAAAAGTAAATAATAGTAATAATCTATCTCTTCACACATAAACACGCAGTTTTGCACTGATTGCCGCAGATGGGAACTGAGCCTTAGTTCGCTGTTGCACTGACTCAGACTTGAGATGTTGGTGTGATTGACCCAAAAGCAAAATTCCATCGACAGAGATTAATCGCTTGTCTATGGATGTAAGTATTCTTCCATTATTTGATTTATTTACGCTCATCCTGCTGCCAATTAGTTGGCACTCTTAAAATCTAATTGATGGTAATCGCCTGTTTCCGAAAGATTTTCTTTTGTCTGAACATTAACTGCCTCCTGGTACATGGAAGTGAAAGTGTGACAGCTGAGTGGTGGATGTGCGACTACTTTACGACCTGGTTTTCAAGTATGCACTCCAAGTCATAAATTTTTGCAAAGATATAAGATATATTGGCAATAACCAATGCTGTCAACGTGTGCCATTGTGCGTGGTGTGGTTTCTTGCATGCACGGGTTTGTGCACCAAAGGACTAAAGTCTTTTAAAGTGGGAGCAAGTAGACACACTACCTTCTTAACCAATAGTTAAAGAGTAGTACCAAAGAGTATACATAAAAAAATACAAATTTTGAGTCATTCAATCCCTATTTATGTATCCTCTTTGGTAGTACACTTCAACACACCTCAATACACAACAGATATCAACCAGTAGAAAGATACTATAACGATTGATATATCTAATGAAGAAGTCATGGTTCCAAGGTTGCAAATTTCAAAAAATATATGAAAAATGTGCAGCCAAAATAGTGGAAAAACGGTAAGTTATTGGTCATCCACCTGTGGGAGTGCAACTGACATCCTTCACGAGTAACCAAACTAGATCCATAAGAATCCTGGACGTGTTCAGATTTTCCCCCACAATGTATACAGCTCATCTTGGTATTGAACAGAGTATACTTCAGTGTAAAAGGTGTTCCAATACGAGTATAATAAACATAATTCACGCCAATTCAAAGTAGTGAGGACTGATCTAGTGTCACTCAGGAAGTAATGCAGATCAAGCATGTATGCCAACTTCTGTCATAACTACTAAGTTAGGATTGTGTGCAATACATACTCTAACCCCTAATACCATGAAAAGAACTCGACAAGTTCAGTAGTCCTTTACGTGAACAAATTTTGCAACGAATTGGACTGGTTGATAGATTCTATACCCTTGCAACAATTGGAGGGTGATGGCAGTTGTACAATCTGTGCTCACTGGTAGATCTCTCTTCTACAGGTGTTCGTGCTGCCTTGTGCTCAGCCGACGTCACAGCTAGCAAAGAGCTCAATACGCTTGTCTGAAGAAAATGGTGCGAAAAGCGAGCATTGGCTTCCCCCAGTACACTGGCAAAGATGTGTGAGTCCTGGTGTCAACTTGGCAGCGACTGGTATCGCGAAGTGGCTAGATGCTGATTTCCTTAACCTTTTTGACAGGTGACTGCCTAACTGAGTGCAGTTAATTCACTTGGGAAAACATTGCAATGGGGTCCGGAGGTCGGTGGGAGAAACACGCGTTCCATTCGTCATGAATTTCTTAGCCATCCGTGTAGAAGATTGCTGACTTTTGAGCTCAGCTTCGGGAAAGCCGCTCTTCCCCATACCACTTTGCAGATATACTTGTATATACTAAAGCAGTTTCTTGAGAGTGGTTTGGGTATCGCCTGGTCTATTTGTTCCATTTTGAAGGGGAAGATGTCGGCAATTTCAGTATGACCGATTCGTGGTTGTCGACATGAGGCAATTGCTTTGTGTCTTGGTGCTGCGCATGCTGCCATGGATTCGCCGAAAATATCTTCAAGGGACAGAGGTGTAACATAGTTTCCTGGGGCTTAGTGGGTGTAGTGCTGGTGGCACCTATTATCATTGGGAAGGTTGTCATTCAGTGAAGGCATGAATGAATGAATGAAGGAAATAAACAGGGAACATGTATCTCGACCAATTTGATCTATTGTACTCCTCCTGCATGCACCTATTAAAGGTATTCTATTAGTCCAACAGTTCTAAGGAAGCTTAGCACTGAGTTGGGGTTCATTGCTCTAATATCTCTGCCCTCGGCTCAGTACTGCCTCAGATATTTCTGCCTACTGCGAGCTAAGGCTTCGCAGTTCATTAGAAGGTGCTCTGGTGTTTCTTCTGTCTTCGTGCAGAACCTACACGTGTTTACTGGTGAGAGTCCCAGTTTCATGAGGTGGCTTCTTAAACGACAGTGGCCTGTGAGGTAACCTGTGAAGGCATGCTGAGCAGCTGAAACCTGTGCTTCTTCGTGACAAGCAACAGTTCCTTCCGTATTCGCAGCATTTTGCAACATTGCAATCCGCAATATCTTATCCACCTCCTTAGAGTATTCCGGCCGCTTTGTATGAGGTCCCTCTGAGTTTCAACTCATTTGACATACTTTTAAAAGGAGCAAATCGCTGTATTGAGTCCGATGGGAACTTATTTGAATCAAATAAATCGGTTTTGGCAAAAGATTTGTTGTTGTTTTTATTGTTAAAAAGTCCTTTGAAATGTACCTTGTATATATATTGAGCTTCATATTCTTGTTGCATGAGTGATTCGAACGATTTTTTATATTTTGGAATTTTCGGTTTATTCTTCCTTAACTCTTCCTCCTATAAAAGACAAACGGTTTTTCTTCTCTCTGCACTTATCTTTCCATTTGCTCTTGAGTGTGTTCTGGTTGACATTGGTTGGTTGGGTGGCTAGTTGGGTGGTTAGCTAGTTGGTTCGTTGGTTGATTGGCTGGTTAGTTTATGTGGCTGCCAAAAGACAAAACTTGACCTTAGACACATTGAGTTGGCACGAGGAGCTTTGTGCTACTCACTATCCCCGTCAGAGAATCATGTGGTTCCAGCACATAAAATATACTGCCAACGTCCTCAAGGTCGGAGATAAATTTGTACAGATATATTTCTATATATGCAAACTCAAGATATATATATATATATATATATATATATATATATATATATATATATATATATATATATATATATATATATATATATATATATATATATATATATATATATACATATATCTTCCAAATATAATTGTATTACATTTATGGTCACTTACACTACTTCCTGAGCTCCACAGAATACGCACAGCTCAGGAACTCACACGGGCATTTCCTCTGCAGCAGCACTGGCATTAGCCTAATTTGCCATAAATTGTGTTAACATGAGTGAAGAGAGTTCTCTGGGCATGGGAAAGGGCAGCGTCGTGCAGGCTGATTTCTTTCGTTGACGCGAGTACGTGTCTGTCTGTGAGTGTGCGAGTGTGTGAGTGTGTTGGCGTTGTGTCAATTCGCTCTCAAAGCGCACTTTTTCACACTTCATTGTAACTTGCCTACTTACTGCGTACACGTATTTAGTACGCTTGGTCTAAGCCGAGCGGCCAGTAAACATGTTGTTGCCAACTCCAACGGAGGATTATGAAATATTTGCAATTTTCCGTGCATTTCGCGCGTTTTGCACAATGCGCATCATTAATTTCGTTGGCTCCGTGGCTCGGTGGCAAGCCACCGCACACGCTTCCAAGAGTGTTGGGCGCACTCGGTGGTCACCAGCGACCGCCGTCTCCACTCATTCCGACTGCGGCTACTGTGTGCGGCGGTTGGCGGTTGGCGGTTTGGCGGTTTGCCAGGCAGCGCTTCGTGGTTTCTCTTTTCGTAAATTTATTGCTTATGATTTAAGTTTGTGCTTATTTCTCCCACTGTTTCTCTTCAACTTTTCATCATCATTAAAACACACAATTAATTACGAATATTATATAGTATGAGTTTTCTTAATGGCTTTGGTTAATTTTGAGGGGGTGCTTAGGCGCGAATAAGTAGCAAATTTAACTTAAATTAACTAAAGACCAAAATCTTTGGCCATGAAGAAGCGCTTTGAAAAGTAGCCCCTTCATTTGAAACTTTGAGGGTTCCGGACCATTTAATGGCTACATAAACTTCTAAGCCGGAAAGTGACGTCACAACATAGAATTGGGTGAAGTGATCTATCTAACTTAGTATTCCTTCAAGGCGCCCCAATAGGTTTATAAGCACATATGAGTACATAGTATAGGAGACATTTTAGCTGCTATGCCGGCAGTGATATTTGCATACAAATACCTGGCATGTTTAGAGGCGAAGGACACAAATAAATGTGTGGCTATAAAAATTCTGGCATTCGAAGTTCTTAGGGCGTGCCATAATTCGCCATGGTCAGAAATAACGCCCACCTGGATAGCCAAAGCAGTAGTAACAGACTTAAATGTATTCATATTGAAGTGTCGCATGTGTTTAGAGAAACTTTCGCACACGCAACAGTCCAGTTTTCATTCCGATAGACTGGTTTTCACCTATTGTGGGGGCTTAGCTATGAATCCATTGCATTAGGTGGTACCCGGCAGTGACATCACTAATATATCATCAATAATCAGTGTCAATCAGTTCGAAATCACAGAGAGTTCTACCAGTGATCATTGTCACAACGGTGCATTGCTTCAATACTTCCTACAAGCTGTGTAAAACCTTTGTAGAAACTCTGTAACACCAGCGCGTTGTAGGTGAGAGGCATTAATGCAGCTCCATGAAGGTACTGAAGTGTCCAGTGTTTTTATCTGGGTGGCGAAGTTTCATAGAAGTGCACAATTGCGCCACTAAAGAAGCTCCACGAACATTTAATGTTGACCTGAGAAATGCTTTTTTTATAAATCTGTGAACTGAATAATGAAAAACGATAACGGCCTTCAAAATGCTCATGGGCTGCAGTGAAATAGAGTGAATAAAATCACACACACACACACACACACACACACACTCACTCACTCACAGATAACTTGGACACAAGAGAAAGATTTATCACCGCCCACAGAGGCAACAAGCACAGCTGGAACAAATTCATTTCTCGCTGAGAATTTGGCTGAGACGCCGGAGAAAAGCGCAATTTTAGACGCTGCAGAGCATAAATAAAACGGTAAAAGTTGGCGAACGGCGGCAGTGGAGTTGGAGCGAAAGGGAGGGAACAAAAAGTGCATAAAGGCCAAGGCCAATGATGGAGCTGCTCCAAGTTCAGTAGGGACCATGGTGATGGTGACTGCATTTCAACCACGCCACTGTTTGGCAGCCAACTCCATCTTTCCACTCCGCTAGCGGAGCTATAAATCTGTGCCTCAGAGTGTTACATTTGATTGGCCTTTTTATTCTTCTTTGATTGATCTGTGGCTATCGCGGTTAATTGGAAATGTGTCGCCCCAGCAAATTGAAGTGCTCGGCAAATAAACCGAGCACTGATAAGAATAAATAGCAAAGTGTTTGGCTCGGTGATGAGATAAGATCATTTGCATTTTTTTATCATTTCTCTGCTTTATTGTTAATTTAGTTTTTGTTTGGTTGCCCCTTTAACTGGTGAGATAAGATACGAGTATGCGAGTGAAGTTTATGACAAGTTTTGCGAATTGCTTTCAGGGTGAGTCATGCGGAGACGGGTTGCCATGTGGCGAAGGAGAAATGGAGCTCCATGCAAATCGACCCAGGCTGGGAACAGAATACACTCGACATCGATTTTGTTCCCATTCATTTTGGAAAAAGCGGTAAAGGACTGCTTGAGACTACTTACACTGGAAACCCCACTCGTATGTGCCAAAACTAGAGGTAATTCCTACCATTAACAATGTTCATAATGATGGAAGAAGCGATTAGTACAAAGCTATTGGAGCAAATTTAGTTTTGTCCCCTGCTCAGCCGTCCATACATGATAAATACATACTTTATCTGGACCCTTTTCAGTTATCAGTAGTTGGTGGTAGTTTACTGACCGACAATGATACAAGCCCAGACAATGCTCGCCGGGATCTATTTGCACAGGAGTTCATGACTGAGTTGTTGAATTTAGATGGAAATAGGGCGTGTCGACACATTCGCATGCCGCCTTTTTATATGCAAATTGGTGTTTGCCCAACATATTTTCCTCGTCTTTCTTTAATATACTCGTACCTCGCCGAGGAGTTCAGTTCTTAAATGATGACATCTCAATGCATGCATTGGAGATGCTCCTAGATTATTTGATTGCTAGCTTATTTTATAATGGGGAAATCCCCATCAAAGGCAATCAGTTCACACCCTTATACAGTTCTTGACGCAGTGTATCAGGGTCTCCTTGTAAAGCAGTTTGTCGGCTGAGGACATTGTCGTGGCTTGAGGACATTGTTGTGGCTTGAGGACATTGTCGTGGCTTGAGGACATTGTTGTGGCTTGAGGACATTGTCGTGGCTTGAGGACATTGTCGTGGCTTGAGGACATTGTCGTGGCTTGAGGACATTGTCGTGGCTTGAGGACATTGTCGTGGCTTGAGGACATTGTCGTGGCTTGAGGACATTGTCGTGGCTTGAGGACATTGTCGTGGCTTGAGGACATTGTCGTGGCTTGAGGACATTGTCGTGGCTTGAGGACATTGTCGTGCCCTGAGAACGATCAGAAACTGAATGCAGTTATAAACACAAAGTTATAAACAAATATTTGTGATAGCCCTGAAGGTACTCGTAGCATCCTCAGTGGACCCTTGCACATGTAATAATTGCATGATCTTGATCTGCTGGAAATAATCTTTCTACAGTTGAATTCCTTATAATAATCCATATTTCCTTGTCTAGAATAGAATCGTGCGAACTTGTTGTGCTCAACTCGCTCTCTGCAGATCTCTGATAATCGTTCCAACGAACCTCTCATCACAATTACAGCTCAGCTTCGCATGTGATTTTGGATGCGATGACGCTACACAACTGTGACATAACTAACCACTTAAAGGCACCATTATCTCCTTACATCACTGTCGCGCAATACGATCAGACTGTTCTTCGCAGAACTCGCACACACCTGAACAATGCCTCAGAAAGCAGAAGAGTACTTAGTTTGCATGAAGATGACGATGAAGATACCCATCAAGAATCGCTTCATACATGAAGCTCCGCTGACGCGGGAACGAAGCCAGTTGACTGCCATTAAACATAATAGTCCGCAACTACGTTCAAGATGCTTGACGTACTCTTGGCACGTCATTGGTAATGGTACCTGAGTGTTTCGTCGGATGATTCTGTTTCTGTTTCAGCTTATTTGCAAATGAAGTAAGCGCTCGTAATGAAGTCAACGCACACGCCGCACTGCTACGTAACAATTTTACACAAAATTTCTAACCCAATAATTTTCCATTGTGCCAGTGAAACAATAAAGTACAAGCAACAACAGCAACAACGCCGACAACACCAACAATAACAACAAACATGGGGGTCCAAGCACTGTAATCAGGCAGCAACCTGCCGACTTCAAGTATTCCAAATAATGCCGAAATGACTTTCAATACGTGCGGAAATTGTTGCTTCGGAAAATAATTAATAAGCAGCATGAGCATGATTTGGCAGCAGCAGGTGATTTCCAGCTTGATTTGGCGTATCCTCCGTTTCGTCCGAGGCACTCCCAGCAGCCGTTTTTGACCCAAATACGACTGCGCGCATTTGATTTGAATCTTTGCATTTGGCTTCGGTTGTTGTTGTTTCTTCATTTGTAAGTGGCCGTCTTCGGTTCAGGCGTTCTCTACTTTCTCGTACATCCAGTTTGCTCGCTGATTGCCATGTGTGGTCTAGTTATTCGTGGTGCAGTGCTTTATCCGGTTAGAATGGGGCCCCAGTGCAGAGACTAGTTTATAGTATTTACTAGACGCAGATCCAGGCTACGGTAGTAAGGACTAAATAAGGACTTTCCAATTAAATGGTGCCTCCTTGTGGTGTTACATACGAGTACTACTCCCTCCCATTCTCCACCGCCTCTCACTCGTTCTATTGACAGGTTGCATGAGAGTGAACAATAATAGAGTAGTGAACTACCCGTTGGTGTATCTACGATGAGGGCCCATGTGGCACTTGCAGAGTCTCAGATCGTGCATCGTTTGCTGAAATTTTGGCTGGTTACAGAGAGGGTGTGTCTTAATTTCCCCTGATCATTTGATGAGTTTGAGTTGGTCGTCCAATTCTTCGATTGAATTGGACTGACATTTCTTTAGTGGAAGTGTCATTAACTCACACACATTTTTAATTAGAGATGTACTCGCAATAACAAGCGGCCCCCCAACCTATCCTGGTATGCATGACTTGCAACTATCTGTCATATTTTTGACTGGTGTGTTGCGCTCCACTCACTTCAATCACTCCCCTCATTCCACTCACTCCCCTCATTCCACTCACTCCACTATTTCAGCTAATGTCGCACAGTTTTATTAGTGCCTGCATGGCTACTCGTGCACTGGTACTCACTCACGTTGTCGTGTGCGGAAGGAAGGTCGTGTCTGTCCGGCCGTTTTGTAGTTCAACACCAGCAACGCCCAGCAATACGAGCAGGGTTCGGACATGCCAGTGGACAGTTTGCGTTGACTTTTATTTATATCGTGCGGGGCCGTACGTACACGTATTTATTAGGGTAGTAGTGTAGTTTTCATTGCAAACATGTTGAAACTTGAGTCCGCATAGAAAAGTCGCGCAGCTGGTGGAAAACGTTATACAACACGAGCGCAGTACACATAATACGTGCGAGAGTACGAGTGCAAGTGCTCATTACATGCGCCAATGTAATTTTGGCATTGACAGCCAGCCGCGAGACGTGGCTCGCTGTCGAAGTGCTGCCTGCAAGAAAACACCGCGCTGCTCAGACAGAGGCGAAGCCGAAGATTTTTTAAGCTTTGTTTTGCCGGGAAATTCGTATTAAGCCTTGAACCAAAAAGCACACAAACAATCAAAAAGTAATGAAAAAGAAAAACTGACTCGAGTTGATTTTTATGACATATTTAATTGACTTCGCTAGTCATACAAAATAAGAATGCCTGGGATGGACACATCGGAAGGGGGACTACTGAAGTTTGTTCTGACAAGGACGACCTTTAATTATTTGCACTCTTATTCATGATCATATACAAGTTTTTGGATATTGACAGCACAAAAAATGTATTCATGCTATGGTTCGCGTCATTAGTACTGGTAATGAGGACACACGAATGACCATGTTGTTTAAGGAGACGTTCGGTGGGTGTTCACTACTTATCTCATAGCATTCAAAGGTAAATTCAAGCATTTATAAAACTTTTATGTTCCTTTATATTTGAGTGCAGCTTTTATGTTGCACTGGTAATGATCCGCAGTGGTAATGATCAGAAATAAATGACCATGTTATTTAAGGAGATGATCTGTGGGTGCTTACTCTCATCTCGGTGCTTTCAAAGGATAATCCTAACGTTTATAGAACTTTTATGCTGGTATTATGTTTGAGTGAAGCTTTTATGTTGCACTGGTAATGATGCGTAGTGGTAATGATCAGAAACAAATGGTCATGTTATTTAAGCAGATGCTCAGTAGATGTTCATCTCCAAATATTCAAAAGGTAATTCTAGCTTTTATAGAACTTTGAGAGAAGCTTTTCTAGAATTTTTAGTGAAGGTTTTATGTTGCACTTGTAATGGTCCGTACTGGTACTGAGGAGACACGAATGACCATGTTGTGTAAAGAGTCGCTCGTTAGTTGTTTACTATTCATCTCGGACCCTTCAAAGGGTAATTCCACCTTTTATAGAACGTTGAGTGAAGATTTTATGTTGCATGGGAAAGATTCGTGCATGTTGGGACGATGAGCATCCTAACGTTCAATAAGCAGATTTCAATTACATTGACCTCATTTCAACTACACTACAATTTCGGTCTGTGCACTTTTTCTGAGTGAGTCGCTAGTGTTCCGGGTGTCAGTGTACTCCGGCTTATCTTCTTCTTCTTCTACGTAGGTCTTCTTCTAGGTAGGTGTTCTTCTTCTTCTACGTAGGTCTTCTTCTTCTTCTACGTATGTCTTCTTCTAGTTAGGTGTTCTTCTTCTTGTACGTAGGTCTTCTTCTTCTACGTAGGTCTTCCTCTTCTAGTTAGGTGTTCTTCTTCTTCTACGTAGGTCTTCTTCTTCTTCTACGTAGGTCTTCTTCATCTTCTACGTAGGTGTTATTCTTTTTCTACGTAGGTCTTCTTCTTCTACGTAGGTCTTCTTCTTCTACGTTAGTCTTCTTCTTCTTCTACGTAGGTGTTCTTCTTCTACGTAGGTTTTCTTTTTCTATGTACATAGGTGTTCTTCTTCTACGTTGGTGTTATTCTTCTTCTACGTAGATCTTCTTCTTCTTCTACGCAGGTCTTCTTCTTCTACGCAGGTCTTCTTCTTCTACGTATGTCTTCTTCTAGATAGGTGTTCTTCTTCTTCTACGTAGGTCTTCTTCTTCTTCTACGTATGTCTTCTTCTAGTTAGGTGTTCTTCTTCTTGTACGTAGGTCTTCTTCTTCTTCTACGTATGTCTTCTTCTAGTTAGGTGTTCTTCTTCTTGTACGTAGGTCTTCTTCTTCTACGTAGGTCTTCTTCTTCTAGTTAGGTGTTCTTCTTCTTCTACGTAGGTCTTCTTCTTCTTCTACGTAGGTCTTCTTCTTCTACGTAGGTTTTCTTTTTCTATGTACATAGGTGTTCTTCTTCTACGTTGGTGTTATTCTTCTTCTACGTAGATCTTCTTCTTCTTCTACGCAGGTCTTCTTCTTCTACGTATGTCTTCTTCTAGATAGGTGTTCTTCTTCTTCTACGTAGGTCTTCTTCATCTTCTACGTAGGTGTTATTCTTCTTCTACGTAGGTCTTCTTCTTCAACGTAGGTCTTCTTCTTCTACGTTAGTCTTCTTCTTCTTCTACGTAGGTATTCTTCTTCTACGTAGGTTTTCTTCTTCTACGTACATAGGTGTTCTTCTTCTTCTACGTAGGTGTTATTCTTCTTCTACGTAGGCATTCTTCTTCTCCTACGTAGGTCTTCTTCTTCTATGTAGGTCTTCTTCAGTCTCTGAAGACAATACCAGACTGAATTCACACGGCATATAATTTGATTGGTTTGGCTTTTATGGCTTATTTGAATTCGTATAAAAAGCCATTACGTTCACTTTTTATTTCCATATTTTTTCTCTGCTGAGCATGACCCAAGTCTTTCAAGGACACCTCAGCTAATTAACAAATTTCCGCTAAAACTTCCAACGAAACAATAAAAACACAACACCAGCAACAAATACAAAACAGACGCAATAGTTGCCATCTTCCTCTGTTATTAGTATCGCAAACAAGCTGCGCGCACTCTGTAATTTGTGACTTTGGGCCACAACAAAGGGGAGTTTAGTATGCATGCCCGCATACACACACACACACTCGTAAAATACGAGGTTAATCGCACTCGGAAACATGATAAAAAGCTCTTTCATACACAGCAAATCCGCTCGCCTTTCAGTCATCGCAGCGAACAGATGCGTCGAATATGGTGGAGCGAAATTTCCCCCCGAACACAATAGTAAAGTGAAGCGTGAAAACGTAGGAGCGGACACACACACACACACACACACATACAGCTGCACAATGGCAGAGCTGCAGTGTAGGCCAATTATGCGTACACCCATAGAAGTCGAATGCCACACGGTCTGCTCTCTGCAATTGTTGCACAGTTCGCTTAATAAATGTTGCTTTTTTGTTAAATTAACACATTTCTGAAATTGCTGATGCTTAACGCAGTGTCGATGGCGTTTCTTTCTGCCACTTTATGATTTCTGCATAGAAAGACTTTTACTGTCTTCGCACGCTTTTTGATTGACCGGTAATGTTTGTTCAGTCGATCTTTTAGGTTTTGAAATGAATCGAAGTAAAATTGATGCGCCACATTTACGGAATTGAACTGTCGGCGGATCTGCGAACGATACAAACGCCCATGGAAAACTGGCGAAAAAGAAAATCAAAGCAACAAAAATTGCTCAATTGGAACTCCCTTCAAGCAAGTCCATATGAAAAATTTACCACAATCAAATTTTCTGTGCATGAGGAAAAATGTACGTGTCTCTTCTAAAGATTCTTTGGTTACGTCGCTGCTTTCACACTTTCGAAATTCCCTTTCCAATTCCATACTCAGTTTAATAGTGCTTCCAACTTCATATTTTTTTATACAGCACAGGAACATCGAAGCATAACTTGCATACTCGGAACGACTATAAAAGCGCCTTTGTGTGCTGATATCATAAAAGATTTTTAATGGCTTCGTACCAACTATTTAAAAACCCAAGAAAACTTTGTGCAATCTCTATAATGAGCTCTTTAGAAACTTTGTACAAGCTCAATGAAAACTTTGTGTAATCTCTGTAGTGAATTCTGTGTAATGCTGATGTCAGCTGCATAACAACATTGCACAAGGATACTTCAATAGTTAGAGCAATTGGATAGTTGTATTATATCTCTGGAAAACTGTATTATATCTAGTCTTTGATAGTATTCCTTATAAACCTCTAACGGCCCACTATAAGGTCCCTCAAATTTGTGTGTAATGCATTTGCAAAGACCTTGAACGTAGAGAAAATCAATAAACCCTTTATAAGGACTTATAATACTCTTTATAAACTTGTATAACGAAACAATCTAATCTCACTTTATGGGGCATAATAAAAAATTGGCTGCTTCTCAATTTTGTTGAAGACAATTCTGTATTTGCCCTGCCTATGCCAGAATGGGGAGGCAGCACATATTAGGGCAGATGTATTGAAAAAGGACAATGGACATTCCTTATCCCTGGATAGATTTTCGAAATTCATAAAAGAGTCGCAAAAGATTGAAAAGGTGTAACTTCCCTTCCCTTTCACAATTCTCTATCTCCCCCCTACTGCTCCCAGGCTTATAGTACAATCGGCATCACTTGCCGTGGTGCTCGGAGACCTGTGGTGTTCTACGACCTACCCCAATTCAATATATCTATCTATCTATCTATTCTGTTTTAGCACAGCCTCCAACTGCAACACCACATCCATTTACCCCCCTCCCCACGTCTATTTAGTTGACTTGGATGCGTCACTGGCTTGAGCTCTCTCTCATGGACAATTTGCGTTGCAAACTAAACTTCCGATACCCGCTGAATTGTTGTTTTTGTACATTGTATTTTAACTGTTGCTCTGCTCCGCTCTGCTCGGCTCTGCTCGGCTCTGCTCTGCTCCGCTCCGCTCTGCTCTGCTCTGCTCTGCTCTGCTCCGCTCTGCTCTGCTCCGCTCTGCTTGGCTCTGACAGGCATTGTGGTGCCCGCCTGCCAACCAGGTGAGTCACTCCCAACCAATTCCAAACCGATTTCTATATGCAGCACGCATGCTGGAATAGTGTCGTGCTCGCGGAAGATAAAACTGAGCTGGCAGAATGCCAATGGTGAAACGCACGAGTGTGCCAGTGTGCGGGCGGGAGCGGGCTGCTGTAAGCGAAGAGGCTTTATCTGAACAGTTGCAGAGAACGCACTGCAATATATTGTTTTTAATGCCGTGTCCTGCAAACATTTTCGGAACTTATGAGACTATCCTCATCTTTCAAATAAATAGAGGCATCACAATAGATCTTTCAGGTCGCAGTGTATAACACCCTTATAAGAATCTAATCTAATCTAATGTCCGCACAGATTGAGCTCGGAATCTCCTGAAAATGCTGTTGCTTCAGGATATTGTGTGTGAGTGTATGCCAGGATTCTGTGTGAGTGTAAGCGGTTTCTGGTCAACGATTTCGATATACAGTACTTGTCTATCACCACGATGAACCAAAAAGTTTCAAATATGAAATGGGGAATTATTTTGAGTTGGAGGCTTATTTAAATTTTCCTTTTTGAACCACGTTTGAGGAAGCTTAGATCATTATTTAATTATCTTATTAGATCAACAATCATAAAACTGCCGACAACAAATCTAGAAAGGAACAAAGAGGCCTTCATTAGACGACTGGGAATTGAGATCATCTTTCTCAGCGGCGGGAAAATAAGTTATGCAAGGACTTAAAATATGCAAGAAGGTGACTTCCATCGTTCGCTGGTAGCCCGGGCAGGTAGTGTTGCGAACGGCAGGAAATCTATGAGCGCCTGCCAATTAACGCAGTCACCGTCGCCGTCGCAGCCTCACAATTGGCACACATACCCAAGTGGGGACGCAGAAAATCGCACCGATTGGCGACGACCCATTAAGCCAGCTAATTATGCGAAAGGCTATGGAAAAGCACTTGCACTGAAATGACAAATATGACAATAAAGCCAACACCGAACCGCAATTGGGCCATTTGGCCAACGCGCTGCGGCGCTGGTGCGCTACCAGTCGGTGTCCGCGTTGTTGGCACCACTCGAAAGCGTTTTGTTAAATAGCGAGGCGCAGAAATTTGTTTTCCATTTAAATGCAGTTAATTCGCCACACCAACGGAATTTCTTCGACGAGCACACAAACGGAGAGGATGGCGCGGCGCACCACCGATTTGCTCGCATTGTGTGGCAAATGCAACGCCGTTGTGCAACCGCACTCTGCTCTGCTCGCAGCTGGGAATTATGTAATGGCGTTTAAGCGTTGTTACAAATACAACACTCGTATTTGCACGTACATATTTACGAGCTTCGCTCGCATTTCTCTCTCACACACCTGTGAGCAAGTAACCCCCCCCCCCCCCCCCCACGGGCTCCTTCAATTGTATTGTTTTAACTGTTTGCTCGAGTTTTGTTGTTGCGATTGGAATTTTATGAATGCGCTTTTTACAAAACGATTTCAAAGTGTACGTGGACGATAATGAAGGGGAAGTCATTAGAGGGCATGTTTGGAGACGAGTGCCACCACATTTCCCAGTCACATGTCACACGGACACGTCAGTCACTTGACAGTTCCGGCTTCCATCCTAAAAAGCTCTCAGTATAACACTACTAACCCTTATATAACCCGATATACGCGCACTATACATGCAGTAGATGCCAACTCAGCAACCAGGGGCGGACGCAGAGAAATGGGACTTGCACCAACTAAACAAGTCTCCACCACTAACAGCATGCGGCACTAAAGTGGATGTGAGAATACTCACTCTCAACAGAAAGGACACTCAATATGCTCACTCTGAATTGAGAATAGCAACTAGAAAATTGGGAGCAAATACGATGGATACACTCGTATATGTTTATTTTCTCTTCGAGCTGAAGGCTTCAGTAGCTAGTACTCATTCCCCCAACACCTTGCACTCATAATTAATTATGGTGCAAGGTATAAAAATAATAATAATATATATGTTTATATATATCGAATGCGGTCCTATGATTTAAAGCCAAATCGGATGTTTGGAGCGATCTTACCGAAGAAAACATTTCAATGAGGAACCTTAATGGACGAATGTGTGCGTTGTAGAATAGAATTGAAGAATTTCATTGAACCTGCTTCATCGTTAGTGTCACTGGAATGATTTCCAAGTTCCGAGCATGATGAACTCGGTGGGAGTTTAAGACTGAGGTGAAAACTCATCAGTACTTTTATTTGATATTAAACGATGTACTGCTGATACCACGAACTTTGATTGGAATCATCCAAAAGCCTGGGCAGTATTGGCTGCACATTTTCATTATCCTGGTCTGAGGTATTTTCCTCAGAAGCAATTAGTCAGAACTCTGATTTCACTCCGGTATAAGTAGCGCAGGAATGACGAAATTTTAGGATGTCCTTTGGGAAGACGTCACTTAACGGAAATCTTCTATTTTCAGTGAGATCGAAGTGAGGTCATTGCGGATAATGCCTCATTAAGTTTAGGTTTAGTTTGGGGGCCAATGAAGGTCAATGATTGCTTCTCTTGGCTAATTCTCACATACACTAACAACGCAATCAATGCCCGCAGTAATACGCCTGGGGTCTCAAGAACCAATTTAGACCTCTCGGTATCCGAATTTAATCCATGCCAAATGGCATCTGTGTTTGTGAGATTGGTTCTATCTTGAACCCTGGTAAAAAAGAGTTATTCTGGCGTAGATGCTTAAAGCAAAAATGATTGCCAGGAACTTGGACGTGGGATTATCAAGACTAACTGCATAGTTAGCGGAAGCTGGTCTACCGAAAAACACCCCATCTCTCAATTCATCTGTGGATTTATTCGTGTCTTTCAGATGAGCTTCAATTGAAAAGATTCAGATTTTGACGAAGAGGAACTATGGCTATGCAAGCCATCATCGAGAGTCCGAACTGCGTTTCCAGTCTGGCACAGAATATTTTCTCTGCGCTTCTCCTGCCTTTACTAGAATGAGGAGGCGCATATTAGGGTCAGATGTTTTGGGAATGGACAACGTAGATTCCTTATAACTCGACAAACTCGGCGATTCATAAAATAGTCAAAGAAGTTCGAAAAGGTGTAGCTTCCTTTCAAAAATCCTCTATCTCCCTCTTCCCCCAAATATTGCCAGGCTTAAAGCACAATGGGCTAGATGCCTAGTGCTTGGAGACCTTCTTCTTCGACGGTTCTAGATGCCTGAGTGCTTGGAGACCTTCTTCTTCGACGGTTCTAGATGCCTGTGTGCTTGGAGACCTTCTTCTTCGACGGTTCTAGATGCCTGCGTGCTTGGAGACCTTCTTCTTCGACGGTTCTAGATGCCTGAGTGCTTGGAGACCGTCTTCTTCGACGGTTCTAGATGCCTGAGTGCTTGGAGACCTTCTTCTTCGACGGTTCTAGATGCCTGAGTGCTTGGAGACCGTCTTCTTCGACGGTTCTAGATGCCTGAGTGCTTGGAAATCTTCTTCTTCGGCGGTTCTAGATGCCTGCGTGCTTGGAGACCTTCTTCTTCGACGGTTCTAGATGCCTGAGTGCTTGGAAATCTTCTTCTTCGGCGGTTCTAGATGCCTGCGTGCTTGGAGACCTTCTTCTTCGACGGTTCTAGATGCCTGAGTGCTTGGAGACCTTCTTCTTCGACGGTTCTAGATGCCTGCGTGCTTGGAGACCTTCTTCTTCGACGGTTCTCCGGCCTACCCCACTTCTGCTATATTCGATTCTTGGCTATGCATTTCCTTCCGTAGGGTTCTTTTAGTTTTTCCAGCATGTCGGGTAAATTTCTTTAAGAGTAAACTATGTTCAGAGAGTAGATTCAAGTGCCTCTTTAGCTGCAACGAAGCTATTTTTGTTCCTCAGGATCACTCCTATATATTAAGTCTAAGAGCAGTCGGCACCCACTTGAATTTAGGCCTAAAATCCCAGGGAGTTCCTCGCCAGATAGTTTCACATTATCCTCAGCATAGCTCCTTTAGCTTATAGTAAGGATAGGAAGGCTGATGCATTACGAATGACGCACTAAAAGTGACCAGAGCAGGGATTTTGTTACCGCAGAGGACACTGCTTTGAATCACTTTGTTGTCATCGGAAGTTTCGCCCTGCGATTAGCTGAAATTAATTGGAGCTTCCAAGAGAGAGCCTCGAAGAAAAGATGAAATAAAATGGGCACTGCAGAGAATCACTACTAACCCTTTGGCCACCCATACTGATACTCGCAGATTCGCCGACGCATTAACCACATTTGGTGGGGGGTTCCTCAAGCCGTCGTCTGCGAAAGTCGCCCAATATTATAGTACGGATTCATGATTGTTATTTAAACAAACAAAAAATGAGTTTTCTTTGTGTTGTTTGTGTTTAGAAAACGCTTCTTTTTTGCCGCAAATTAGGTTTCTTTTGCTTTCATT
Source organism: Clusia tigrina (assembly GCA_920105625.2). Lineage (NCBI taxonomy): Eukaryota > Metazoa > Arthropoda > Insecta > Diptera > Clusiidae > Clusia > Clusia tigrina. The sequence continues at coordinate 204,398,331 of OV050032.1, forward strand.
TTTTTTGTACTTTGCCAGCGTTTGTGTGCGGCGGTACTTCTTCGCTGTGTGTGTTTGTGTGTGTGTGTGTGTGCGAGTGTATGACATCAAATGAGTTTGGAAAATGAAAATGCTTTCACCTTCAGCAATTTATTATTCATCCGCCTGACACTGCAGTGTTATTAAATACAATATTGAAAAAATGAAACAATGCCACACTCACACTCACACACACACACGCACATACAGCAGCACAGCCCCCCTCTATAGGAGCATTCTGCTTATCTCCAGAGTGCACATGCGAGGCACACGAGCACATAAATAATTCAGTTGCCATCCGTACGTGGAGCTGTGCTGGATTTTCAGTTTCCCAAACAAATTATAAATCGTTGAAAAAGCCAGCTCCAGCAATCTCACGCGGAGTGCTTGACTTCTTATTAATTGTTTGTAGAAAACGAATCGAACGATATAATTTGCTTAATTGCGACTAAAATGAAGAAGTGAAACTTGATTGGTTCGTACCTCGCCACTACAACGCGGCCACCACAACTGCGAGTCAAGTCTCCATTTTAGCAGTTTTGAACATCATGCCCTCGTATGCGGACCTAATGCTGTCGCCAACGAGGAGTTGGGCGGCCATGAATTGGGAGCAGCCAATGGAGTTGAGGAGATCTCCAGTTGAGCAAACCGATTGATCGTTTCCTCCAACTCACTTTTCTTTTACAATTTTCAACTTTTTAATTTTTTGAAGGGCACACAACGCACTCGAATTATGGGCAATTGTTGCAGAACTCCCTGCTAAAATGATACAGATACATACAGAGAGAGGCAGATAGAGAGAGAGAGAGAGTAGGGCTGACCGCACTCTTAACTCTTACGTTTGGTCAGCCAATACTCGTTGCCACCGCTTTCCATACAACTGGACGCACTCAGAAGATGATCCTGAATCTGTAATTGTCAATTGAAGGGGACCAAACTGAGGTATGATTTCTTAGTTCATATCATTAAAAACTTTGAAACGAAGAGCTCGGAAATGAAAGACAGAGACAGTCTGCCTTAGAAGATGTCCATGAATCTGTCATTTTTAATAGAAGACGAATGATTTCTTAGTTCATATCATTCAAGGTTTTAAGCAGGGACCGTCGGAAATTTTGTTCTAAGAAGGTACGATGTAAGATTCAAGCGCAGAAATGTGATCATCATTTCTATTCTAGAACCTCGGAAGAGCAGGTATGTGGACACATTTCGGCAGATATACGAGAAGTTCATTCGAGGAGTTCATTCTTCGACAAATTTTCTCTTGATTCAAATTACAAACTTGGTTTCAACTGATGGTCTTAATTGGAAATTGGTTGGTTGGTCAAATATCTGATCCCATTGATTTTTAATTCAGCCATATTAGGGGACATTTTCGCGAACATGACTTGAGTCGTTTTCCAGCACGTTCACCAATGAGCGACAAGTAACTCAAATCCGGCACCGCTTATTCAGTCAGTGTCCAATATGATACGTCTGGGCACCTTAAAATAAAATGTTGGCAAGGCCGTTATGCCACCCATCAAATCCCACTTCACACTTTACTACTGCAAATCGGGCATAAGTCTCAATTGCCCAGTTAGGCTCAATATCGTAGGCAATAATTTGTGATTGCCATTTTGACTGGTTATAGCGTGCATAAATTACAGTTATCTTCGAAATGAGAAATAAAAAGCAAACACTGCAATAATTGCGGCGCAGACAGAGGGAAATGTTGTACAAAAAACAACAACAAAAAATAACAAACACAAAAATAGTCAAGTCAACTATTTTGGGCATTTCTTTGTTGTTGTTTTTTTGTAATTTTTTGTGTGTACATTTTTGTTTGTGCGTGTGTGTGTTTAATTGTGAAATCGACATCGGGGCGTATACGTACTTTTTTGCACAGCAGCCTCAGTGGCCACTCAACAAACTAATCCCCACAAAAACAACACAAGCCATATTTGTTTGTGTGCATGTGTGAGTGTGTGTGTGTGCATGCGAATATTTTATTATTTGAATATTTGCAAATTGTGGTGCAAAATTAATATCTCATCGATTAACTGCTCTCACAATATCGCAATGAAATCCAATTATAAATGATTTATTATAATTGAAGAGAGAGTGAGAGAGAACGAAAATAGGCCATGGGAGAAAACATGTTTTCCATTCAAAGAATGAGAGTATTATTCACACTGGTCGGGTCGGTCAACAATTGCCAAGCTCAAATGCGGCGCGCAAATGTGCGGAACGATTACTTGCCGCTTGAAACTATCAGGCCAATAGTTCCTCAATTATGAAGACGCGTTCTTTGAAGAACACAATATACTGGCACCTCTGAACTATAGAATCCGCATTTACATACATATGTATGTGTATATCGCAATCATATTTGAGCAGGTGCGCAGATGAAATCCCTATGAACACTTGCGCCATACCTCCACAAGGAAACGTAATTCTCTCACATATGAAACCAAGGAGGAAGACAATGTGCAGGTCGTCCCGAAGTTTCATGGGGCAGATGATCCCCCAAAATGATCTAATATATGAATATATCCTACATTAAATGAAAGCGAAAACGTTCCCAGTCTCTACCGTCACTTAAGGGAGAATGAGTACACAACCACATAACCACATGGACTACTGAAGAGTCAAATTAGACACTATGTACGACGGAAGGCATCGTCTCCGTGCCTTTGTGCCTCCCTCTTTAGGTTGCCACACTCACATTACATGTATCTCCTTCTCTATATAGCCGCTTTGCATTTGTATGTCCCTGCATGTGTCCTCTCTCTATGATGGCTCCTTCCCTTTACAATTGTCTTCCTATTTACAAGTATGTGGTCTCCAATCGACGAGTATATGTCTTCCATCTCTGTATGTCTTCCTCTTTATGTCACCCCTTTCCTTTCTATGTCTCCTCCTCTCTATGTCGCCTCCTTCCTTTTCTATGCCTCTACCTCTCTAAGTGGCCTTCTTCCCTTTCTATGGCTATTCCTCGGTATGTCGCCACCTTTCCTTTTAATGCATTTCGCTCTCTATGTCGATCCCTTTCCTTTCTATGTCCTTCCTTCTCTATAGCGCCGCCTTCCATTTTAATGTGTATCCCTCTCTATGTCGCCTCCTTCAATTACTATGTCTATTCCTTCTCTATAGTGCCCCAGCCCCTTTCTATGAGTCTCCCTCTCTATGACACCTCCTTTAATTTCTATATCTATTCCTCTCTATGTCGTCCTCTTTCCTTTTTATGTATCTTGCTCTCTATGTCGCTACCTTTGTTTTCTATGTTTTCCTTCTCTATAGTGCTTCCTTCCCTTTATAAGCCTCTCCTTCTGTATGGTGCCTCCTTCCCTCTCTATATGTCTATTTCTCTAAGTCGCCTCCTTCCCTTTCTATATCCGTTTCTCTCTATGTCACCCTGTTCCCTTTCTCTGCCTCTCCCTCTCTATGCCGCCTCCATTCCTTTCTATGTGTATCCCTCTCTATGTCGCCTCATTCAATTACTATGTCTATTCCTTCTCTATAGTGCCCCAGCCCCTTTCTATGTATCTCCCTCTCTATGTCGCCCCCTTCCTTTTCTATGCCTCTCCCTCTCTATGCCTCGCCTTCTTCCCTTTCTATGGCTATTCCTCGGTATGTCGCCCCCTTTCCTTTTCATGTATTTCGCTCTCTATGTCACTCTCTTTCCTTTCTGTGTCCTTCCTTCTCTATAGCGCCGCCTTCCATTTTAATGTGTATCCCTCTCTATGTCGCCTCCTTCCATTTCTAAGCCTCCCCCTCTGTATGCCGCCTCCTTCCCTTTCTATGTGTCTCCCTCTCTACAAGTATGTTGCCTCCTAACCTTTCTATGTTTCTTCTTCCCTTCTGTATATCCTTCTGTCTCAATCTTCATCGTTTCGGCTAGCCATTGGCCACTCGTTTGATCGTACAGGGCCGTCTGGATCAAATGGTCCTGTACTATTTGATCTGACAATTATATTTTAGATCCAGGATTAGGGACCCCGCACAACCGGGACCCCGTGAACCAATGAGCAATCGAACAGGATGTATTTCTGCAGCATCACGTAAGTAATTATTGAGGATAGGATATCTGATCCTAAGTTCTGGACTTATAGATATAAGTCTGCGGACCTCGTTACTTCCTAATATAAGGTTCCGAATAATATAATAATAAATCCAAATGTGGCCAAAAGGATTGCCTCATTGCATTCTTGCGCAATTGGCGACTTTTGTGTTGAGTTAATAGAAGAAATCGAAAGTTACGCAACGCCGTCGTTGTCTTCACGCTCCGTCAAATGTAAATTTTTTAGTTATTCAATGGACAGCCGTCCATCCATCCGTTCACCGCGTCTTCGGGTCTGTCTCTCGAGACGCAGCCTTCGCCGCCGCTGGCTGCCGCAATGCCGTTGATGCGCTGAGGCGTTGTTGCCAGAGTCATTGCGTTGAGTTCATAATAAAAATATGGTTTGTGATTTAATTAGCGGCAGCATTGCGACTAATTGTCTCTCACTTAATCGCAGGCATGCAAAGCGGCTGTGGCCGGCAGCACTTCCACGTTAATGCATCATTTTAGCACGCTTCGCGGACCTTGGCAGCAGTTTTTCTTCCGAAATACCGAATCCGAGCAACAACTGAATCGCGAATCGGAAGCTTGTGTCTACGCGAGCTGGAGCGCCACTCAGTAAATCAGCAATAAATCAGCGAGATGCGGGTTTCAGGTTTCAGTACATGCACAGATCCGCACTCCAGTCATGCTTCTTAGTTGGAGCAACTTATTTAGTGAAAAGAAGGCGTTCACTCTTCCCTAACACCATAATTCATATCACTGCAGGGCTTCCAACAACTCAGTCATTGCCAATGGAGACAAGCAGCCCACCGACCGATCTGTGTCCGTCCTATCAGGGAAGTTCACAATCAATGGATATATGGAGACCCAACATTTCTGAGCTCAGTTGAGTGACGCTTAGAGTTGTTCCGGCGATGGAGTGGTCAGTAACTGTTCTAAGCAGGTCTCCCAATAATGGAAACAGTTTGAAAAACGGAAAATAACAGTTCAAGCGACGCAATCGACAGTTGAGTATGCTAACTAAAACGAGGATAAACTCGGGACTTCCATGGTCCACAACTGATTTGCTACCAGGGGGAATTCTCTCCTTGGAAAATAGAACTACTTCTGCAACTAATTACAATTCATAAGAGAAATAACGGGTGAATAATGCTTTTGTAGTGTTTTTCAAGTACGGAGTGCAGTCGAGATATGTTCCGATATTGATCTTAAAAATTGAAGAAATATATTCGTGATATTTCCCATTTGAAACCCTGGAATAACAATTTTTGACAAAATATACGGAAGTGCTGTTATCTGTCACCACAAAATTGCCGAATGACGTCATTATCGAGTGATGAATGCCAAACAGATCACTCGAAGCTTGTGTGGGTATTGTACTGGTCAGCAGAATGAACGCCAGAAGTGTTCCGAATCAGTCAGCAAGTTTCTACACCACTTCTCTAGCAGGGAGATTGCAGAGCGTGGTACGACATCTCGAACTAAGGTTGTCCACAGCTCCAACTAAGAGCAGAAACTTTGTTTGTTTCGCCGCTTAATTAGTAATGAGAGGCCCAAGTCAGCCACATTGAGCTGAGATTACAAATTTGTGCTTTGCTCACTGGTCACTGCCACTTATGCTGGCGCTGGCACTGGTGCTGGTGCTTGGTGCTTGGTGCCTGGTGGATCGCTCCACTCACTCCATGATTATATTCAGTACAACAATTAAAAGGCCCGCAAGCAAGCAAAGAAGCGAACCGCCGAACGGGCAACAGCACAGCAGCAATTATACTCGCATTTCGGTGGAACAAAACAACCAAATTATGAGCAAATTCAGCTTCTTGCCAACTCGTACTTAAAGTGTCGAGAGTCGACTCCGCAGAGTGTGGGCTGCAGAACCGGCTCTCTTCAGAAATCAATTAAAGCCTCAAAAACAAGAAAAATATGTACAAAAAATCAGTTTCAAGCCGCAACCGTATAAAAAAGCGGTTGTGTGTGCCGAGGTGAAACACGACGGGAGGGGGTGGGGGCCTGGTGCGGTTCATAAATCAGTTAAATGACCCGCAGAATGAGATCATAAGAGTCTCGAATGATGAATCAAGCAAATCCGGCGAGGATTTAAAACAGCGACATGACTTCAGCACTTCACATCGGCTTTGGACTTACAACGCGTGTTTATAGCGATGTTGGACGAGGTGATTAAGAAATTAAATTGTGAGGCGGGTAAAAAAAATTAAAATTATTAATTACAGAGATTTCTTCACCTCGGTGAATTGATGGGATTAAATGCCGTGGCGCACACGGTGAGACCCACGGACAAAAGTGTTGATGAATCAAACATGTTAGAATACATGAACTAAGAATTGATCGATTTGCCGAGGGAAAGAGATAGAAACAGAGAGAGAGCGATACATACATAGATACAGAGAGACAGTGAGTGAGAGAATGACAGAGATAGAGAGAGATAGGGATAGAGTTAGAAATAGATTTAGAGATACAGAGAGATAGATAGACATAGAGAGATATATAGGGAGTTAGAGATAGAAAGGTGAATCAAAAATGTTAGAATACATGAACTAAGAATTGATCGATTTGCCGATGGAGAGAGATAGAAAGAGAGAGACATAGATACAGAGAGACAGTGAGTGAGAGAATGACAGAGATAGAGAAAGATCGAGATATAGATATAGAATGTGTAAGAGAGAGGGAGAAAAAGAGAGAGAGAGAGAGAGAGAGAGAGAGGGAGAAAAAGAGAGAGTGAGGAAGAAAAAGAGAGGGATACATAGTTGGGGAGAGAGTGGGAGAGAGATATATAGAGAGAAAGTGAGAGAATTGGAGAGAGAGAGAGAGAAAGGGATAGAGTTTGAAATACAATTAGAGATATAGGTAGAAAGATATGTAGGGAGTTATATAAAGAGAAAGGTGAATTAGAATACGTGAACTGAGATTTTCTCGATTTCCTGAGGAAGGGAGAGAGAGAGAGACAGATAGATAGTTAGGGAGAAAGATAGATAGAGAGAGATGAGGGAGATAGATGAGGGAGAAAGAGAGATATATAGAGTCTCTCTAGAGAGACAAAGCGATAGGGATATATAGAGAGAGAGAGTGAGAGATGTGGATAGCGTTAGAATACATGAACTGGGATTTTCTCGATTTCCTGAGGAAGAGAGAGAGAGACAGATAGATAGTTAGGGAGAAAGATAGATAGAGAGAGATGAGGGAGATAGATGAGGGAGATAGATGAGGGAGAAAGAGAGATATATAGAGTCTCTCTAGAGAGACAAAGCGATAGGGATATACATATATAGAGAGAGAGAGTGAGAGAGGTGGAGAGATAGCGACAGGGAGAAAGAGGGAGAGGGAGAGAGATAGCGACAGGGAGAAAGAGAGTGTGAGAGTGAGGGGGAGAGAGAGATTGAGAGAGAGGGAGGGATATAGAAAGAGAGAGACAGATAGATAGATAGACCGAAAGAGAGATAGAGAGAGGGAGAAAAAGAGACAGATATAGATAGATAGAGAGAAAGGGATAGAAGGAGATAGAGTGATATATATATATATATATATATATATATATATATATATATATATATATATATATATATATATATATATATATATATATATATATATATATATATATATATATATATATATATATATATATATATATATATATATATATATATATATATATATATATATATATATATATATATATATATATATATATATATATATATATATATATATATATATATATATATATATATATATATATATATATATATATATATATATATATATATATATATATATATATATATATATATATATATATATATATATATATATATATATATATATATATATATATATATATATATATATATATATATATATATATATATATATATATATATATATATATATATATATATATATATATATATATATATATATATATATATATATATATATATATATATATATATATATATATATATATATATATATATATATATATATATATATATATATATATATATATATATATATATATATATATATATATATATATATATATATATATATATATATATATATATATATATATATATATATATATATATATATATATATATATATATATATATATATATATATATATATATATATATATATATATATATATATATATATATATATATATATATATATATATATATATATATATATATATATATATATATATATATATATATATATATATATATATATATATATATATATATATATATATATATATATATATATATATATATATATACATATATAGAGAGAGAGAGGGGGAGAAAAAGACGGGGATATGGAGTGAGAGAGAGAGAGGGAGAGAGAGAGGGAGAGAGATATGTAGAGGGAACGCGAGAGAGATAGGACATAGGGAGAGAGGGAACTAGAGAGAGAGACGAAAATATATGGATAGAGAGAGGGAGAAAGACGAAAATAGATGGTGATGGCGAAAAGATGGAGAGAGAGATACAGAAACGGCTTAACGTCTGGGCTAATGTGGCCAAAACTTGACAGGAAAAATCTAGAGACTTGCTTGGCCTGTCGAGAGAAGATATCTCCAAGGTCGTGGCTTGTATAACTGGTCATTGGCTGTTCGGCAGACATGCTCTAAGACTAGGTGTATTCTCTCATGAATACTGCGGAAACTGTAGGGATGAAGAAGAGGATTAGACTGTGGAACATCTCTTCTGTAGGTGCCTTGCTCTAGCCAGAAGCAGAGCGGGCTCTTTAGGCGAATACGCTTTCAGCTCCCTTACGGAAGAGTTCGGCGCTAAGGTTAAACAAATCTAGCCCTTTGTTAGGGCTTCAAAATGGTTTGACGAGTAAAGTAGAGGTACAGTGTTACGCGGTGGTATCGCAATAGATCCATATTGGCCGGAGTGAGTTGGTCTGCAGACTGACTGCCACGAAAGCATAACCTAACCTAACCTACAGAAAGGGACAACCAAACTGAGCAGAAATATTACAGTAGTGGCTTAAAAGGTCCCAGGATAAAAAAGAAATTCAACCTGGACAATTTCCGGGACTGAATCAAGGCGCTTCTCATCACATAAAGAGCTCCTCTACTACAGTTTTCGCATAGAAAATACAATCTTTTTTCACGAGAGTCACAATTCGTCTCTCCTTTCCCTTTGAAGCTCAATAAATTGTTCATAGAAAGTACAGTAAGGACATTACCGTAGTAAACTGTTGTCATCCCAAAAATAAGATTAGTTTATCAAAATCAACTGTCCTTCATCAAGTACAACAATCAACATATTCGTAAGCTTTAAGCAAACTTAGAAATAGTTGGACAGTGGGTGGGAAGGTGGAAGTGACTCTGAGATTTGAGTAATTTCCAGATGAAAGCAGTTAATAATTGGACGGATCGTATTAACTTTGTATACGCACTGACCCGGTCAATCTACTAATTTCCGGACATGATCCGAATTGCCCAAATCTACAGCGGTGGGGAACGCACATTTAGCTCCAAGTGGGATTGGACAACTAGAACGCCGAGCAAAATATATGGTCGTGAATCGCATAGAACACTAACAATTCATTTTGTTAATAAGTGTAATGAAATCAGCGCTTTTTCAAGGTTTACTACGCGGCACACGAGTAATTGCGCCAAAAAGAGTCATAATAATAAAAAATGAAGAAAAACCAACCCAAATAGCCGCACAGGCAATACAATAAATCTCCTGTGGACCGACCTATCAGCACACTCATTCACCATCGCAGCCATCGTATGCAGCGCTTTGCACACCAACCACGTATGAATCATGAGCGTATTCATTATTTTATTCAGGTTACTTCACCAGGGGTACCATAAAGCGCCTAATAGACACCTCACCTCACCTCACTCAACACACAACACACACACACACGCGCACGCCGGTGCATGAGTGTGTGCGTACTCGTACTCGTACTCGTCTGGCATATTTTATGCATTTTAGTCTTGTAATAATTGCAGTGGTCACAATTAACAACATTTCCATTTCCATTTCCATTTGCATTTCCATAAAAAGTGAGCATGGTTCTAGCGCAGCCACGCCACCTTCTTTGAACGCCTGCCTTCTCCCCTCCCCTATATTCGCCAGGCCATCACAGTTGGATGGTGGCTAAGGCACTGATGGCATTTGGGTCAGAAGTTGCCAGACTTGGTGCTCAGCGAGTTCAGCTACACGACGCCCAAAGGGCTATCACCGCTGTTTCCATTTCCAGATGCACGGCGCAAGTTATTCTATGGCTTTCTGACTTCTGCTGAGGATGGTGGCGGTGACGTTTATGATCATTATGATGATGATGATGTATTATTTGGTGTAGTGTTTCTTTCTACTTATTTGCTCATGTTGCAAAAGAGAGAACTGGTTTTCACCAGCGGCACAAATGGACACAATGGAAGTAAGAAAGCCAAGAAAAAAGTACGGAATAGAAACAAAATAATACTATGCAAATTTGTTTTCTCACACATACACACACAAATTTTTTATATCTGAATAAATATATTATATACCATCGATAATGTTGAAACAAATGACTTTTATCGTCTGATCCTTCCGTACGTGAATAATAATAAATTTACAAGATCCAGAGAGGTTAATCATTACTCGCGAGTTAACCCACACAACATCAAACCAATATATCCTTCCTCGAGTAAATCCAATCAAATTAAAACTTTCGTACGTCTTCGTATTGGACACACATTGCTCACCCACGGGCATCTCCTTAATGGCACCAGCCCACCAACTTGCCCCCGATGCAACGCCGATATTTCAACAATCCTACATATACTGGACCACTGCCCTCATCTGCACAACATCCGCTATAACTTATTTAAAGAAGTAAAACCATCGGCCTTGCTACAGGAACCCAGTGCTGACAACATTAATAAGATTTACAGATTTTTATGTGACTCCCAACTTATTATTTTTATTTAAAATTGATAAACTTTCTAATTTTATTCTTTGCTTTTAGTTTAACGATAATATTGCCTACTCTTTTCTTATTTACTAACGCTTAACAGTATCCACTAAGTAGCGTATAATTTTAAGCCTTATCTCTAATTACAGAATTTAAATATCTATTCCTAACCCACATAAGTATAAGCGAGCTGAAAGCCCTGGCAGCTAGTGCTCCTAAATTTTGTATGATAAGAATTGATTCTTATCCTTCTTTTGTAAATAAATAAATAAATAAATAAATATGTATTTTTTTCAACGAAATGATGACTTCACATTGCCTTTGAATGAATTTATTAGAAAAAACCTTTCATAAATATTAAATTCAAACGTGATTTCACCTGTACACATTCACACACACACACACACACACACACACACACTCACCAATGTGCTCAATGGCTCAAATACTTAACATCCCAGTCGGAAATTTCTTATAGTGTGCAAATTCCATAATTGGAATATTACCTGGATTTTCAAACAGGTCTTGCAGTACTTTGTCTAATTATAAACAAAATATAAGGATATGAACTCAGAGTTATAGAAACGAGATAATGTAATAAGGTCCTTGGCATGGCGCGTTTATGTTGCAGGAAAATCAACTATTCTCGCTTTACGGATGTCAGTCGAGAATGGACATTTTCCCACCGCCATTTGTATGCCTTCTGTAACTGTTTTAACCACTCGTATACTTGTCTTTCCGATCATTCTAGCTCACCGCCAGCAATTTTCAACATTTCCAACGATTCACCACAATAAATATCCTTGGCAATACAACATTCGAAGCAAACTATTTGCCGACTTTTTCGTCTATTTGAAGAATCGCAGTATTATTATTAGGAATTTAGAAGTTCTAGACATAAATAACTAATAATTGAACAAAAATATTAACAAATATTAACAAACAAAAACAATTAATTTCCTTCTGCATAAAAGTAAAGGTTTTCGGGCATATTTCCATAAGGTCGCAAGCTCAAATCCTGCCCCGGGCTCGGTCTCAAAAAGGCTTCTTTCTAAAAGATATGTTTCTTCTCGAGTTCGAGTTCTGTGGTGACTACATTTATGACGAAGCGCTTCAATTTCCGACTGGGATAACTGAAGTTACAACACCTGTCCATCTTTTGGCATGAGTAACGTAAAATGTTGTGGCGATGCTTGTGGGCGGTAGAGTGACCAAACGCATGCAATTTAGACACTTAAAAGTAAGATATGGCAAACAAGTCGAAAACAAAGTACTCTTAAGACCCGAAAACTTACAAAAAATGACTAACAATTCACTGGAGACTATTTATATATACAGAGAGAGAGAGAGAGAGAGAGAGAGGGAAAGGGAAGCAATATTTCGACTTGTGGCTCTTGAGAGTTCATTGACAATAAGAAATTATCAGCAAAATTTTGAGTGTTCAGTTAATTTGAGAAGTGAAGTGTATTGAGGAATTACGATGGCTAAATGGGGTTCACTGTATTTTTACCACTCCATAAATCATTTTAAAACATTCTCTCACTACCAGAAACGCGCACAAATACATTCATATCGAGTGTCTGTTCTATTTGTTCTTTGGTTATGAGTCCGATCGCTATGCATACAAAATAGAGCGAAGTCCCACGCAGAATGCTTGGAGAGCAATGTAGAGAGAAATCACTTAAATTATAAAGAGAAGAATTGCAAACGAATTTCAGGAAACCACTTGCAGGCAGAGCAAAAACAAACACGAACAACATAGTACGAAGCCTCAAGCAGCCCACACAACCCAAAATTGGTAATAAGAATAAAAGGCATGACAACTAAAAGAAGAACAGGACAGATAACCAGATTGAGTAACAAATTTGCGACCTCTCTCCTCTCCCGTACTTTCCACACATGCAGCAAAGGAATCTCGGTTCTGTCAAAAACACGAGACCCCAGCATGTGATGTGCTGCTGGGTGTGACAGAAGGGACATTGCAGCACTGACCTTAGTGATGTCACTACTACCGTGCGGAAAGGAATTTCTAGCTTGTATAGGTGCACTTCCCGTATATCACCACAAGTATTCAAATGTCCAACAACTGAGCTGCACAATCAATTCCGGATGTATTTTCATTTCGCTTTTTGGTGTTTTGCTTGGACACTCATTTAAAATCCGTTTTAGCACTCAGCCAACAAAAACAAGTTAAGCGCTGCGCTGCGTTCAATTTTTATTCCGCTTTTATTATGGCTTGAATTGCCTTGCCAAACAATAAGAATGGGAATGGAAAGTTGTTATTCCAGTTGACTGTGCACCCGCTTCGTGCTGAAGTTCTCTAAGCTCCAATCGAATATTTCTGCCATAAATATTCAAATTTGGTATTTTTATGATACTCCGTAATGCAGTCTGCTTTGAGAGTCGCCGAATTATAAGCGGAAGACACACTCGCGCACCCAGCCGCCTCATATTAAAGCGTTTAAAGATGGGGCGGACGCACTCTCACTTACTTGCTCTCAAATATCTCAGTCGATGTACGAGTAATATTCAAGACAAATTAATTTGAGCGTTTTAATCAAATTTGATGTGCTCCACTGATTTCGTTATCTTCCTTTTATGGCCAGAGCAAATGTGGAGAATTATCACAACTTATAAAATAGATAGGCTGGCATAGTAGCTGATAGTCGGATACAAGGTGGAGAATGGCAATAAACTGGAAAACATGGTCATAGTCGCTATTAGCGACTATTATAGGTGCACTACACTTTGGTAGAGAATGCGATTTGAGAATATTGCCCCGCATTCCAACACTAATCTGCCAAAATCTTTCGGGTGTTAAAATGCTTTTCACAGGACACAGAACAGATTTGTACGGTGTGGTGAGTGTGATAGGTGTGGTGAGTGTGATTGGTGTGGTGAGTGTGATAGATGTGGTGAGTGTGATAAGTGTGGTGAGTGTGGTGAGAGCGGCGTGTGTGTGTGTGTGGTAAGAGTGGTATGTGTGGTATGTATGGTGTGCGTGGTACGTGTGGTGGGCGTGGCAGCGAAAACACAGCATCTGTGAAACTATAATCCAAGTTTCTCTTTTAGAGGAATACTTCTTATAGTTTCCCCCCTTTCGTTGGAGACTGTTCACAACTATGGAAGATATTACGGAAGCTCACGGAAAAAGGATATTTTTTGTGCTGTGAGCATTGCTTCCCTACATCAGTCCCAAGGATGGATGGGTACATAGACCATAATAGAGAAATCATAATAAAACACTTTCCCCATTGCAAATTGTGCTGCCATTATTAGGCATATTTATATTGATGACCCTCTTCGTATATAAAACGGGTGTATTTAAATAATTCACCGTATTGTCAGCTACAAACCAAATAATATAAAATTCTTTTAGGCACTCCTATGCACATTGACACACAGTTCAAACTTCAATGTGATATCAGTTTTAGTGCTTAAGATGCTAAGCGCCGAAAAAGGCCATATTGATACATTCATATAGTAATAATATAAATTTGGGTCAACTTCTCTGTGGACTATCGAAATATGTGTTCTGTAGCAGAATAAGAGCACACAAATGCGCTTAAATCTTTTGCAAAATTATATCTGTACATACCGATTTATATATCTTTATATCTATCTATATCAATATTTGTAAATGTATCTGTATAAAAAAGTATATTCGTATTAAAAAACATTTATGTTCAGTTCAATCGTGAAAGCAAATTCTATCGACCTCTTATCCCTACTCTCCAACCTTTAGCCTAGTAATCCTTGCTCCCACCACGCGTGATAAATGAAAACTTCAATGAATGGCAACAAGCAGGAATATGATTAATATTTCCATGCCAATGTTGAATTCATAATCACAACAAAATAATCCGTTCCTAAGAGAAACAAAATCCGTGGAAGAATCTAGTAATGGGGAAATAAACGATTGAACTGGTTATCAATTCAATATAGTATATGGTAACATGCAGGAAGATTGTATTTAAAACACACCACATTGTATTTACTTTCCCCTCACAGTTCCACAATCCACCACAAATTCCAAATTTGTTGTAATAATATTTCTCTTATAATCTGTTTATGTGCTCTTCTACGGGGAGATAAAGATTAGAGAGACTCAGATGTCTCCTTCGGAAGATAAAGATAAGAGAGACTCAGATGTAAACTTCGAAAGATAAAGAGAACACAGAATCAGTTGTTTCATTCGAAAGATAAACATAAAAGCGACTCAGGTGTGTCCTTCGAGACCATGTTGAATTTTATATGTTTAATAAAGCAAATTGTGAAGATCGCCACGGAAATCTCTTCTCCATCTGCTAATGACAATATTACAATGATATTATAGTAATAATTATGTAGTACAAGGTTTGTTTGAAGTAGTCACTAAACCAAATGTGCATGAATGCTACGAGTATCAATGGAAAATTCCTAAAATGTCTATAATAACATATGCGAGTATTCATATCAGCCAACCACAGGGCATTACATATGTACACACATACAGACATAAATATATACTTAGAAACCAGATTGCTGAAACAGAACTCTATAAGATTACAACACTTGGTGCTCTGTGGATATCACCCACTCATCTTAGGGCACATTTCCTAACCAACGCCTGAACATTATTGGCAGTCGTATGCGACCATTTCCGGTTTGGTTTTATTCGACACGACTGGGCTAAAGCGCGTCCCTGATCTCTGTTTGACGCACGTACAAGTACGAGAATCGAGGCCATGGTGTCGCATGGTGAATGCACTTCAAAGAGCGTGTTAGTGATAATGCGGCAAATACGATTGCAATTTTTTTGTCAGTCCGTCGCAAGTTCATTATGTAATTACACTAGGCATGGTGTTGGTCATTGAATTAGTTGTATTTTTGACACATATCAAGTAAATATTTTTTGTTTTCAGATTTTTATGTTTCTATTAAATGATCTACGAAACAATGTTAAATAAGTAAAAATTTTCGATTTTAAGACCGCTTTTCTCGTTATGTTTTGTAAGCCTCAGAAGTTTTTTTGAAGTTTGCAGATTATTCTTAAAACCCAATTGAAAGTCTTCGCATCATCAGTACATAAACATTTTTTTATTTTTCCAAATTATGCATAAAACTAAAAAAGACACTTAAATATTTAATGAATGTGAAGATCCCAGTAGATTCAGAAGATTCAATTTCCCATATTTTTAGATGAAGTCTCAAATAACTTTAAAAGAGCGCAGTCATTTCAAGCAAAGTCACTAAAAACAGCCCTCTGTGGTCTAATGGTAAGCATGCTAGACTCACTCCCCAAGACTCGCAGGTTGAAATCCTGCCACGGGCTTGGTCTCCAAAATGCTTCTTTCTATAAAATCTTTTCTCTTCGAGTCGAAAGCCTCTGTAGCTAGTACTCATTCCCCCAACACCTTGCACTCATAATTAAGTATGTTGTAAGGTATAATAGTAATAATAATAATAATAATAATAAACTTTTATCCAAATTTAAAGGAGTACATATAACCATATTTTAAGTGTCGTTCTTATTAGACGAAAAAGAAATTGCTTTCTTAAAGAATGTCGGTTATAGCGAAGTTCTGAATCTGTGAAGCTTCATAGGCAGTTTCGCAGCAATAAGAAACAAGACTGTTTTTTTAAACAAAAATGAAAGCTTTTTGGATATTTATAATAAATCCACGTAACATTTTTATGTGGAAAAATGAACATTCTCGTAAGCAGGTGTCACATTTTTTTATGTAATTCTGAAATTTATTTAAATAAACGTACTGAGCTGAGATCAATGCAGTCAATGCAGTCAGTCCACAATGCGGGACTTCAACCAAAGAATTTGTTATGTGCGTAAATATCCTCAATCAATACAAATGCTTCAACAACTGAATACTAGAAAGATTTTACCAGCAGCTCGTTAAATATAAAGTCTTCAACATGCAAATTTTGCTCATTTCTCCAGAATGGGAAATCACTGGGAAAAAAGTTTAAATCATAAATAATACTTCAGCAAAAAAATTGAATTCACATTCGATTTCACTTCATATTTGTAATTTTCCATGAATGAAATACGAAATTTTTGCAGTCTTCTACAAATGCATCACAAGGATGCAAACCAGGAATGCTGTGGGAATATACGTATATCTGGTTGTCGAATTAATATAACGGTAAATGGAGCAGCCTCTAAGCAGGTGGACAAAATAGTGATACATATTGTGTTTATTTTAAAGTGCGGAAATAGAGGAGTTTTTTCACACTGAGAGAAGTGCGGATTGGATCCGCACAAATCACTCTAAATCATGCTTAAGCATTAATCTGAGATGTTATTGAATGGATTAGAAAACGATTTCATTCTCTTAGGTGATGAATCACCATGAACTACAAACAACACCACTTCCGCTCATTTCTTAAGTCTCCTTCCAGAGGATTCAAAATTGCAGGAAATGGTTGACAACGTTTCTAACGTTCATTAATTTGCAGCTAACATTTTAACATTATTTGCAACAATAGCCGCATCGTATTTCGATACCACCCCAACTCGTACTCGTACACTCGTTCTTAACTACCAAAACCAACGGCAAATCTAAATTCTAGCAAACTTACGTCAGCTGATATTTTTGTGGTCAACAGCGGCAGCGACAGCGACGGAAACGGGGACGGCGACAGTGACAGCGACAGCAACAGTCGAACAAATGGTGACAATAGCAACTACCTGAATACCCGCCACAAACAGTCGAACAATGCAACAACGTTTGCCATTTCAGCGAAATTTGCTAAAAATGTAGCGTAACAAGTGTGAATGTGTGTGCATGCAAATAATAAAAATGACAAATAACAACAAAAAACGAAAAGAAATAAAAAAAGAAACAAACAAAAAGAGAAATGAAATAAAAACATATAATATACTTAATAAAAACAAAATTTCATGTTTTTTGGACATACCCGCGGAGTTATTATCTTCAAGGTAACTGAAACATTTGCAAAATAGCGACGCAAATTCTCAAAACGAACCCATTTATGCAGCCAAGAAAATAATAATGAAAATAAAAAAATAAATATTGTTATGAGTAGCACGGACGACTAATATGGCCAAAGTTACAAAATGGCGCATGTAAAGTCCCACGAGTACATTAGCCTAATGAAAAAAATCCAAAAACAAAAGGAAACACAAAATAAAAACACATCATAACTAGCAACGAGTTGGGAATGAAATTTAAATTAATTAAAATAAAATGTGTTTTAGCGCAGACATGAGAGTTGCGCCGGCAGAAGATACTCACTCGTACCGATATGCCGCCCAAACATAGTTCAAGGCGAAGCTACTCGTGCGAATATGACACTCGTCTTAATCATTTCTATTATTAAGACCTTTTGTTCACCGAATAAACTCGCATTGAGCGTTCACTCAGAGGCAGGAAAATACTTGGCTCACCATTGTTTAGAGTGGTGAGGTTAGTTACTACTCGCCCAGGGCAAGGAGTGTACCCAAAAGAGAAAGCAAAATTGGTTGATTAGTTTGGGCACAAACCCTGCTCGTTGTATGTACATACATACATTCATACCTATGTAGATAGTTGGAAGTACAAACATGTACTTTTCTAGATGGGTTATTTATTTTAATTGGACTTTTCCAGACTATTTTCGAAGCAATTGACTGAGCGTAAAATATCCGTGAACAAAATACCGGAAAAAACTATGAAAAGTTGACATCACAAAATATTAAACGTTCATTGACGTATTCAGTGATGTCACTTTTACCACACTTGAAATGAAGTACCACGGCTTTTTCAAAATATTGTTATCTGCTGCAATTAATAAAGAAAGGAGCATATTTTTCAATGATGCAATTTTTCCGTTTTTTAAAATTTTTTTTAAATTATTTTTCTTTTCAATCGTTTCTCAAAATGCCAGAGACGATCCAAACGATGCACTAAAATACCACACAGTGGCAACACTAACATATAGCAAAGGTATTAAGGCTGTTGATTACGACCTATATCTCTCGCTCTCTCTCTCTCTCTCTCTCTGCATGTCTGTTTATCTCTCTCTATGCATGGCTATCTATGTATCTCTCTCTCTGACTGTCCATCTGATTTAATCTGACTATCAATCTCTCTGTCTATATGTATATCTCTGCCTATATATATCTCTCTCTCTGTCTATCTCTGCCTATCTATCTCTCTCTCTGTATATATATCTATCTGCATATCTATCTCTCTCCTCTCTGTATATATATCTATCTGCATATCTATCTCTCTCTGTATATATCTCTATCTGTATATATATCTCTCTCTTTATATATCTCTATCTGTATATCTATATCTCTCTGTCTATATCTCTATCTGTATATCTATCTCTCTCTGTATATATCTCTATCTGTATATCCATCTCTCTCCTCTCTGTATATATCTATCTCTCTCTTTTCTCTGTATATCTATCTCTCTCTGTATGTACATATATGTCTTTCTGTCTCTCTTTATTTTTCTATCTTTCTCTCTCTCTCTCTATCTACCTATTTCTCTCTCTCTCTGTCTACCTATCTCTATGTCTCTCTCTGTCTACCTATCTCTCTCTCTGTCTACCTATCTCTCTCTCTCTGTCTACCTATCTCTCTCTCTCTCTGTCTAGCTACCTCTCTCTCTCTCTCTCTGTCTACCTATCTCTCTCTGTCTACCTATCTCTCTCTCTGTCTACCTATCTCTCTCTGTCTACCTATCTCTCTCTCTGTCTACCTATCTCTCTCTCTCTGTCTACCTATCTCTCTCTCTCTCTGTCTACCTATCTCTCTCTCTCTCTGTCTACCTATCTCTCTCTCTCTCTCTCTCTCTGTCTACCTATATCTCTCTCTCTCTCTCTCTCTATCTACCTATCTCTCTCTCACTGTGTCTACCTATCTCTATTTCTGTCTTTCTCTCGTTCTATCTATCTCTCTCTGTGCGTGTTTTTCTCTTAGATTGAAACGCAAGTGTAAATTTGCAAAAAGACACTGGGTGCGACTGCGACACCAGTAGTGTGGCATTCCTACCCATTCCTACTATTCCATCGTCGCCTCGAATTTCACGGGGGTGGGGGTTCAGTATGGTCAGCGGACCCCTCCTACCTATTTTCCGATAAGCGTCTTCGCCACTCCAAGTGGCAGAGGTCTCAGGCATATGTTGAACTATATATCTCTCTCTGTGTACCTATCTCTCTTCGTCTATATTTTTGTCTGTCTGTCATTATCTCTTTCTCTGTCTACCTATCTCTCTTGAAACTTAATTTGTCTATACTTTTCCTTAGCAGAGCTGCAGCGGCCACGTCTGCTAATATATAGTTTTTTGATTATTTACGTTCTATTCATTTTTGAAACCCCAAAACTCGTTCCAAAGTCCGGCGCGATTTTCTTGTGTGCGAAAACGACACTTGTGCAAATATGGTCGGTGAAAACAGCTTCTGTGGGGTTTTTGAATTTCACGAGATATACACATGGTAAAATGTTCCCTGGTTCTTCGATTCCATGTTATAGTACAACCGTTTTTCATATTAGAATATAAGAAGAATAAAGTTGTCGGGCCTCATCTCTAGTTTTGTTCTAAAGAGACGCCGAAAGCAAAGTTTCCGCACTCAAAGTAGACTCATCAACTCTCCGATCTAACCCAAGAAAAAACTCAGTTGTGTGAAGAACAGTGGATATTTCGAGAGAAGGAAACTGGAGATACAACAACAGTTTATGAGAGGAGAACTTTCATCGAGGTTGAGCATTGTCAAGGGTTCGAGGTTCAAAATACTGACAATTGCAGGCAGAAGCGATGAAAAGTTAAGTATAAGAAATAGAGTTAATTCAACTTTTTCAACTATTTCCTAAGAATCAATTGCTGATCATTTCACTACTCGTCCTTTCATTAAAGCTTAATCAATCCAGTGATAGAACTGCAAACTACTTTTCGTGATCATAGAAGCTTTATAGCTTTCAACAGGTGCAGATCCAAGCTTAAGGAACAAAGCTAGAAGATCAAAACTTAGAGACCAAAGCTGGAATCATCATGGGTCAAAACAATTCACTACTAAAATAGACTGGCAAATCGACTCAATGATTGTCGGAATGTTGTGAGAACCCATTTATAATATTTATTTTATTTGTTCAATTATTATTAATTAAAAATAACAAAAATATAGAGCAATAGATTCCAGGGCTTCATTTGAGCCATCTTTGTTAACTGATGATTGTAGGTGGACCACTCAGTTATTTTCTTTCGCTGGAGTTGTTGAATGATAAGTCTTAAGATATCCTTCTTTTGTACTATTTGGAATGATTCTATTGGAGACACAACTTCATCCCTTTACACTCGTAATACGCGTTTATTAGAAATTCAGTCAATAATTAAGTGCACCAGCACCGGAGCTGCCATTACGCAGATGTCATTTTCCACAATTTCATATTGAATTGCGTTATTATCGATTTTCATAACAACCTCTGACCTTCCCACCTCTCCCTGCCGTGCCCAACACAGTGTGCTTCTGTGTTGTGTGTAATTTATTTATGCAGCTGAAGTACTGAGCGAGTGCGTGCTCCAATTAAGGTTGGGAATGTGTCATAAGTTTACTTCGTGTGTTTATCTATACAGGAAAGTCAGCAGTTATGGCCTCACAAGCACACACGCCCTACAACAACACCCACCCGCAAACTACAACCGCAACTAGAACTACAACTGCTTGCACCAACACCAACACGAACACCACCACGTTCTCCACGAGGTTGACCTTCAACCTTCGTATTTCCACTTTGTATGCGTAATTTTTCCCAAGCGTCAACTCAGGAATACTGAATTTATGGGCAAACCCCGAACGGTTCGATGTCCACTACCGAGGACAATTTCACAAATCTCGAGTTACCCGTACTAACTTTTCCAACACTCCTGGTGTCGCCTTATCGAAGGTTGAGGACACATTTGGGTGATTAGCATATCCGTCCATTGACTGCAATTAAGGTGCGTCGTGTACGTCAATGGAAATTGTTTAGTTTTCGCGGAAGCACTCTCAGCGAAAGTGCCAATGGTGCACTGAGTCACTGCGAAGAGAAGTGTTTCGTTGTAGGTAAGGAGATTATTACGGACTAAAGTCTAAAGCTATGCACCTGAACGTGGAGGCTCTGGTAAAGGGAAGTAGAGTTAGACTTCAGTTAAATGCCTGTTATTATAAGACTACGAGCTAGGTAAGGTTAGAGGGGCAGTCTTCTTCGGGAGCGCTCACTTATCGACCCATTGTGATACTGTAAGAAACCTGTGCGACTCTCCCGTATACCGCGTGAGGAACCATTGTGATTCTGATATGAACCTGTGAGGAACCATTGTGATTCTGATATGAACCTGGCTATGTTCGTGAAACTTATGGATGACAATTCGATCAGACTATTGAGGAAGGTTGAGCTCAGGAATTTATGTCTCCTCCTAGCTAGCGAAAAGTTTCGACAGAAGAGATGAAGAACGGACTTTTTCAGAGCCCCAACCGCGACAGAAGTCATGCCTAGAAGAGTGCCTTCCCTAGTGTTTCAGCATGTCTGCCAATCAAGTTGTGTCCCGTGAGCACTGAGATTGTTGTGCTGATCGAATTTCTGCTGAAGTGGAGCAGCTGACCAGTTCTTGTCCCTGGTAGTCCAAGCCTGTGTGGCAACACCACAGCTCCTATACCCTGAATCGTTTCGCTTCCTCGAAGTGGTGTGGTTTGATAGCCCATTTTACGGATGATCAGGGTACACCAACGGCGAAGTAGGAGGATATTACCAGAGTATGAGTGGTCAACTAAGAACGGGCGGGCCTCATTTTGGATTTGTGTGCTGTTACGTTTGTTTCGTCGTATTCTCAATACCTTTCCTAGCATTTAAAGCTCGACAAAAGTACGGAGTGGCATATCGAGGAGGCCCTGAAAGAGTAGCTTCACTCCAATTTAGCGTAGATTGAAGGTGAGTGAACATAATCAAATCCAACCCATTGTACTGATATCGTCAATACTCGTAGGAGCCTTTAAACGCTTCTTCTAGGGAATACACCGACTCCTCTGCCAGTGTCCAATTGATTTGCTTATGATTTTAAACTTGATGAGAATCGATTTCGCGGCGTTCTGTTTATTCACTATTAGAATCTCTCCAAATACTTCTTTCTATCCTAGTTAGTTTTGGAAGTGTGCGGCCTTCTGATGCAGAAACGCGTTCAATGCACTCGCCCTGTTTCCCAGGTGCGAATGTTCCTTTCATTGTGCATTGTGCGGATGTGAACATTCACCAATCAATCATCGACACTACTCAGACATGTCAATACACTTTGCTTAAGCATGTGTCTGTCGATCTTCTGGAATGCGTATAAAGTGGAGGCATGCGTCTATTTAAAGCCTTCATGGAGTACAATGTGTGTTACCACATAAATATTTCTTCTGTTTACACTGTTCGCACAGTTCGAAAGGTGTTCACTGCAGAACTGGCGTTTGTAAGAGTCATTTTATCCCAATTATAATTAGAAAAGAGAAAATATAATTTCTTCGTACTCGTGGATATTCGAAGGTAGACGCTTGGGGCAATTATGGTGGATGGCATAAAAGTGATCCACGAGTGAATATAGTGAACAGGAAATACTAACCAGCTCTGGAGATGCTTATAGAGTTCACACTGTCAGTCCTATGTGTTCATACTAACCAAGTAAAACAGCTGAAACTGATATTTCAAGGAGCACAAAGTTTCAATTGAAACATCAAATGCAAACCGAGCAACAATTCTGGTAAACGCTTTAATTAGGAAAAGGATAGTGCAATGCGAAACCTAGGGAGATACAACCGATTAAGAAGCCGAAGAAGATTGTGCAGCGCTTCAAAATGCTTACAAAGCTATATGGAAACATGCAATGATGATGATGATAGCGATGAGGATGAACACAAGGATCCAGACAACGATTCTCAACACTCAGTACTCTTAACAGGCGCACCGAACCGGCTCCATTTTCGCTAGCCAAGTACAAAGTTTGTAAGAACATAGATATATTTAAGGGTGTTATACACTGCGACCTGAAAGATCTATTGTGTTGCCCCTATTTTGTAAGAACATAGGATCCTATATTCTGCACAATAGCTTTGTCGCAGTAAAAGCTACTGTCTTCGCCGTAAGATGTCTCGCTGAAGTACAAACTCGCCTGGTAATTTTTAACGAACGAGGGAGTAGCAGAAGAGCAGCCGGGAAGAAAGCAGCAAATTCTAAACAGCCAAGAAGCTGGCACTGAAATTTAAACCAACCACACCACAAATATAATTACAAGCCTCTTGCATGTTTATGTTTGAGTTGGGCACCCTAATCATCAATTACTCACCCTAAGATGAGAAGCAATAAAATACATAAAACCAAGCAATTGGTCTCATTTGTTCCCTAGAAGGCACCTTCCCTAGAATGTACCTTAGAACGCAGCCATAAAGAAGAATAAATGGTCAAAAACACTCACCTCAATTTTTGTGGAGTAATCCTCAATGAGTTTCTCCTGCTGTTTCACCAGCTCCTCATTCTTCTCCAACAAAGCCTTGCCCAATTCGGCGGCCAACAGTATGTCGGACTCCTTTTGCTGCAGCTGTGCCCAAACATCCGTTTCGGGTGCACGGTCCATGGCCGAAGAACGAGCCTCCATTGCCGTGATATAATCCTCTAGATTAATCGACCCAATACTTGAATTGCTCTGAGCCGTGTGATGTTGATGTTGATGCTGATGTGGATGTAGCTGATGGTGTGGCTGGTGATGTTGCTGCTGATGGTGTGGCTGGAGATGTTGCTGATGATAATGTTGCTGAGAATCATTACGATCACGATCAGTATACAGAGAATTTTTACTTAGTTTAGATTTATGCATGGTTCCCACAAAATGTTAGAAGAGGATGTTGCACATATATGTATACATATATACATATACAAACATATATCTATATATAAGGGTATGCATGTATGCATGGACGAGAATGTAGTATGTGTGAGATGCAAGGAGAATGAGGCGAGACAGGCTGTGGCTCTATTTGGGTTAAGTACTGGTCAAATGTTCTGCACGGATAGGCATGTTTGGTAAAACAAATGCTGCCCGGCGTGAGTGCTGGTGTGCTTGCTGATGTTTTCCTCAATTTTTTTTATTATTTTATATTCATTTTCTTTTCAGTTTAAGGATCTTCACCAGTTTCGCTTCTAAGCTTTTTTAAGAAATTAATTGCGATTTTCTTTATAAGTCTCTTCAAATGATGATTATTATTTACACAGTTAGCGATGAGTGGCTCGTTATATATATTTACGTAAGCTTATGTGTAAAGTATTTATGTTAATAGTAAATTAATAGTATAAGCAGTTAATAGATGCCCGTCTGGATGTGGTCATATACGATGACGTATTGATTCAGTTGGGCGCAGACCTCCTCGCAGGGGCGATATTGTTGTTAGTGATATGGGTGTACAAGCGGAATACAAATATGTATGGTATAAGGCAGAGGACGAGAATTTTCGGGTAAAAATAAAAGCAGAATGCGGCCAGAACGAACAAAACAATCCAAATCATGTTTATATTTATGTTAATATGATACGCAGCTCAGTGTAAACCAGGGTAACAACACAGGTCACGTAGAAATTGTTTAAGCACGATTGCCTGCCTGGTTGGTTGGTTGGTTGGTTGGTTGGTTACTTCCAACTTGCGGGCATGTTGGCAACGAAGGCGTCTCTTGACGAAATTAACCTTTTCTTTTTGTTGCAGTTGCTACCGTTTGGCTTACAATTCTTAGAGTTTTGTTTTGCAAATGTTGTTGGTTGTTGTTGTGTTCTTTGTGGTTTCTGTTTTTCAATGAGTTGCTTTTCGCTTCTAAGCCATGCTATTAACTGACACCCGAACTCGCCGTGACGTGCCGTTAGTAGAGCAATGAAGTTTTGAATGTAATGAAGTTTAGTCTTTTTTTTCAGATGCTTCTTTTTGTTATGTACAATTATAGAAACGGTTAATATAACTTTTTTATACGTATAATTTTTGCATTAATACTACATTCAATAACGAAAAATATACTTTTTTTACACATTTATGTACTTTTTTCACTTCACGCTTTGTTGATTTAAGTGTAACGCCACTTGTGCGTAGCTATTTTACCACCTTGCGTGTGTGTGCACGCTTTTTCGTTGTTGTTGTTGTTGTTGTTGTTGTTTTCTGTTGCAAAGCCAACCTGAGTGTAACGCTAAGCGCTGCAGCACGTTTCGGCAAAGATTTCTGTTACTATTGAAGTTATTTCCGTTAAGACTTTTTCGGGTTGTTGCTGTTATATTTGAAAATTTGCTTAAGCGCTCTTCTATGTGCTTATTGTCTGTCCGTCGCGGAATTATTGACAAAACAATATTAATTCACAGTAACATGCACTTTTTCTTTACCGACAACTTTCGCATTGAATGTAAACCTTAGTCACGTAGTTGTTTTCAACAAAAAAAAGAGTAACAGCCAAGAACTTCCGTTGCCGCAGTTGTTGTTCGCGCGCAATCCGTATGCTTCTTTCCGTTTATATCAAGTTGCAAGGGCGAGAGCTTCGTTATAACTGAAACTGAAATGGCATAACACAAAATAACCAAGTCAACCGTGTTTTGTCTTCAAACTTTGTGTTACCAACACTTACCAACATTTGCGAGAGCGGTCGTGCAGGAGAGTGCCTCAAAACAACAACACAGCAACCAGCGCAGCGACCAGTGTTGCCACATGTGCACGAGCAAAAGCCAGCTGGGTGGGAAAAAGCTTGCACATAAAACAGAACGTCAGTTAAAAACTTCTGCGGACGAAGTTGATATTAAATTATTTTAAATTCAGTAAATCGATTGTTTTCCTTGAAATTAAATACTCGTCAATTGGTAAGAACAGATACTAAATTTTGCGATGAGGAAGTCTTGGATAGAATTATACCGAGGAACGACGATAAAATCTTGAATAGAATAATGGGATTTGACTATGGCGATTTTAGTCATTATTATACTGAGAAACGACGATAAAATCTTGAAGAGAACTAATGCAGTTGATTATGGCAAATTTTAGTCATTATACCGAGGAACGACAATGAAAACTCGCATAGAATAAAGGGAGTTGACTATGGAAAATTTTAGTAATTATACCGAGGAACGACGATCAAATCTTGAATAGAATTGATGCAGTTGACTATGGCAAATTTTAGTTATTATACCAAGGAACGACGATGAAATCTTGAATAGAATTAATGGAGTCATTATACCGAGGAACGACAATGAAAACTCGCATAGAATAAAGGGAGTTGACTATGGAAAATTTTAGTAATTATACCGAGGAACGACGATCAAATCTTGAATAGAATTGATGCAATTGACTATGGAAAATTTTAGTTATTATACCAAGGAACGACGATGAAATCTTGAATAGAATTAATGGAGTCATTATACCGAGGAACGACAATGAAAACTCGCATAGAATAAAGGGAGTTGACTATGGAAAATTTTAGTAATTATACCGAGGAACGACGATCAAATCTTGAATAGAATTGATGCAGTTGACTATGGCAAATTTTAGTTATTATACCAAGGAACGACGATGAAATCTTGAATAGAATTAATGGAGCTGACTATGGAAAATTTTATTCATTATACTGAGAAACGACGATAAAATCTTGAAGAGAACTAATGCAGTTGATTATGGCAAATTTTAGTCATTATACCGAGAGGTGAAGGGAAATCTTGGATACAATAAATGCAGTTGACTATGTGAGGTGGGACAAATTATTCTATTAACAGCGTTTTGTAACATAAAAAACAACGATTAGCTCAGTTCTAAAAAAATGAAAAATAATAACCCAATTGTGTAAATCTCGTGTAACTCTTCTAAATGAACATATACGAGTATATTTATATTCATGTAATTTTGTATCTCAAATTTTCTAAATCAAACTTCCAGCCGACGACCTTAAGTTTAATGACGAATGTTCAGGTTTTTGTATAATGAAATGTTGTATAATGAAATATGGTTAATTTTTTGTATAAATTTACTTTTTTTTATTGAATTCTCTTATAATAAGACTAACAATAATTGCTCAAATCTCAAATCTAATAACAAAGTACAACTCCCAACCAATTTATTGGAATTACTTAAAGGAAGGGCTACATCTAATGAATGGTTACGAACTGGAAAATAACGAACTATCTCTATATATCTAGTAACTAAATTGTTGTAGTTTAAGAGATCAGAAAAATACTGGGCAGTTTTTCAAAACAATCTAATCTCATGCAGTGATAACAGTTTTTGAGATTCCTCCCATGAAATAGGCGAAAGTGATTTTGTTTAATATCGATGAATAAATATCGAGCCAAGGAGATAAAATTAGTGTCCTAAATAAAAATATCAAGGATATCAAGATGTTGATTAATACTATAAATAAATTTCTCTATTGAAAACAATTAACAGACATATATAGTTATTATGATTGAAACTGAGAGAATATTGGGTGGGACCACTATACCAAGCGAGTTGTCGTCATGCAGATATATTTTATACCACTCGATTTGTGTAATTATCATTAAAATAGATTCTATAATTCGAGCCGAAAGCCCTGGCAGCTAGCGCTCCGTTTTGTTCTTAATAATAATAATAATTTATTATTGTGATTACTATAATAAATAAATAAATAAAAAATTCTATAATTAATTTAAAATATAATATACTCGTACATGCCCTGACAGATTTGATTATGAATATGATTATTATTATTATTATAATTAATTTAAAATATTCCCCGACATATTTCATTATGAATAGGGCTGAAAATGTCCTGAATTGTTCTATGTTGAGTTTATTTTTATTGTACATTCCCAGGGGACGGCCGAAAAAAGACACACTTGGGCCATACGGAGGCCCATTGTATCTATTTTGCTGATAGGTTACCCCACAGTTCCTTCAACAAGAGAGAAACTACAATAACTTGGAAAGTATAAAAGATATTTACATTGAAGTATATATTGATAGCGTCACAATTATTCAGTACACTGTGAAATCGGCTTCAGCGTCGAGAATAGCTGCACTTCTAGTAGTATATTCAGATAAATCGAAAATAATCGTATCCCACGACACGTTGTAATACTGCTCTTGCCTTTTCATGGTGTCGAAC
This sequence comes from Clusia tigrina, assembly GCA_920105625.2. Classification (NCBI taxonomy): domain Eukaryota; kingdom Metazoa; phylum Arthropoda; class Insecta; order Diptera; family Clusiidae; genus Clusia; species Clusia tigrina. The sequence continues at coordinate 204,427,455 of OV050032.1, forward strand.
ATGGTCACTGCTGCCCTCGGTGGTCTAGTCGCCAGCATGATAGTCTCACAATCGTGGGGACGAGGCTTCACATCCTGCCCAGCACTTGGTCTCGAAATGCTTCCTTCTAAATCTTGTTCTCTTCGAGTCGCAGGCCTTAGTTCCTATTATTCAACTTCCTAAACCCTTGCAGTAGCTAATTATGGTGTACGATATGAGAGTAATGCTAGTAGAATATGGGCCCTATCTGGTTAGCTGGTAACACTGACCGGTACCCCAAGCAGGCAGAGTGGGTAACTTGAAACGATTTTGCGTTATTCTCGCTCGCTCGCATATTGTCGGAAGTGTGAGTAAATTACATTTCACAATTAAAATGATTGGTAGCGGAGAGAGTGAGCGAGTGAGTTTGTTCCCAAGAGTTAACTAACTGAAATGAGCGTCGCGTATGTTCGTACGCCGTTTTAGCCTACATTGTGTTTGTTAATACGAGCACAATTTTTAGAGTGGTAGTTTTTAATTTTTACTTAGGTACTCTCCCCCATGCTCGCTTTGCCTGATTGACCTTATTCTGGCCTCAGATGCCTTTTCTCTGCGCAACATAATAATCGTGGCAGCAGCATTTTAATTAACTTAATACTCTGTCTTGGGCTGGCATTATTTGGTTGTTTTTTTTTTGTTTGTTTATATACATATGTATATATTATTATTTTTTTTGTATTCATAAAATACGGTGCAGTCGGGTGCTATTTGACCATTTGTTACCTTTTTGTTTGTGTATCGCTTGAACTGCATGTAAAAGTGGTGGCGATCGCTCTGCCACAGTTGGCCATACCGAGAACTTATGGAACCGTGGGGCCGGTTTTGCGTAGAATTTTTGTCAGTTTGCCGGTTCTGCTGAGAGTTTCTCACGCCTAGTTTTGCGCTCACCTTTTGCTGTAAATTCATGTGCGGGGTCACTTCGTATGTCGAAATGTTGCGCTTATAATCTTATTTTATTATTTAAACTTGGGCGCGGAGAGTAATGACACTTCACATATATTTTATTATAACTTACTTTAGCATGTAACATTTGTACGTGTGTGTGTGTGTGTTTGAGTGTTAATAGTAAAATGCAGTGTTGAGGAAAACTATGGCAAGCATTTCATAGCAAAAGAGTGTCCATTGGATGCAATTGATTATTTGAACTTTGGCGGGCGGAGCTCTTAATTGCCAGGCCTTATATACGCGTTAGCAGATTTAACGAACATATGATTATCTTATTATAATTTACACCATAATTAATTACGACTGCAAGGGGTTGGGGAATGAGTACCAGCTAATTAGGCTTTCGACTCGAATAGAAACTGATATTTTTTAAGAGGGAAGCATTTTTGAGAACTGTCCTTGGCACTTATGTTGATATTAAACCTAATATAAAAGCAAAAGAGTCCAACCTGCTAAGCCCATCGACTCGTATATTCAAGGAATATAAATTAAATTAATTGAATATCGTAATGATTTCTTATGTATTTTATAATCAAATATTTATTTATTTATATATTTACAAGAGAAAGATAAGAATCAATTCTTATCCTACATACAATATTTAGGAGCAGTAGCTGCCAGGACTTTCAGTTCGCTGATGTTTATGTGGATTAGGAATAAATATTTAGATTCGATGATATATAATCAAATAGAAAATTATATATCATCAGGATATTTACAGAGGATATGGTTTTTAGGATATTATAAAGATTTATCGAATTCAAATATTTTAGCCCGAAACTCTCTAAAAATGTGCATTCACTTAGGATGTGAACCACTGAGGCTGTGATGGGGGCAGAATGGGCATGTTGATATTGATTCGATTGTCAGCAGATATTGATGAGTAAGTTGAGTGTGCCCAGTCCTCGAATCAGATATATCGGGACTTATGTAAACGGTTTCCAAATATTTCACATCTCCGGAATCCCGGTTTTCGAATAACTCGAAGTGCAATTTTGTTAAAAAACCGATTTCGTACTCGAATAACCCCGTTTACCAGCAAACAAACAAAAGAAACAATTTTGTATTGTTCTAAAAATATCTCATCATATGATTTCAAATATAGTTAGTTTTAGAGATCCAAGCTTCGGTATTTAATTTTATATAAATAAATTTAAATATTCATTAAAGAATGTTATCTCTCTATATATTCTGCTTCCTGGGACATTGGGCCACCAAGTTAAAAAATCAAAAATCTTTAAATCTCGTGTACTTTGCAAAGTTTTAAGATCCCTAAAAATATCATGGTCGACTTGGTGCTAAAAAATCAACAGATAATTTCTTAAGGATTATTATCAGATTACAGGACACTGTTTGGAATTCCTTTAATGTTTGAGATATTGTTGGGCCGCAGTCTGCCCAAATTATCTCTTCTCCATTGTGGGCCAAGCATATCTGTCGCAGAACACATTGATAAAAACACTAATTCCGAGTTTCTGGCACTCCGACCTTAGAGATATATTGTGCCCCTTCGAGTTTTTCTCAGAGTCCAGTTTCGTCTATAAATTTTAGTATGAAGCTAATTTTGCTGAGTCTTATTTCCGGTATTAGATGATTGCCCAAAAGCTTCCTTCATTATCCACTATTGTGGGTAAGAGGAGTATTCAAAAAGATTTCAACTGCACTCGAATTTCAGCCAAACATTTACAAATTGGGGGCAATTATTTTATACTAATTAATTTTTTTGCAAAAGCGTTATTGTGTGGCTCAACACTGTACCACATCCCCCCACAGAACGTCCATGTGCGTGCACAGCGGTGGTCCTGCCACGGACGTGCATTTTTGTCACGGATAGAGAGAAAATGCATTTAATAGTGCTCCCAACTCCTCTTTCAGCGTTGGGGAGGAAACACTTCAACACAGTGGGGGGAAATACTAAGCTCACACCCAATGCGAAGCGTTCATTTCAGCGCATATCGCTGCATATTTAACTATTCAAATGAAAGCTGCGCCCTGTAACGACGGCAGTTTTAAGGGGTTTTTATAGAAGTCTAGAATTCGTTCGGTTCTCTTCTTGCAGAACAATCACACCCACAGTCCTATAAAACACCATTTCTGTTTGGAAACTGAAATCATCCACCATTCAACCGGGTTATAAATTATTCGTAAATTATCCTCGATGGCAAATTGCTGGCACTCAGAGTAATCGATCGTAGAAGGAAGCCATTATTGTTCAGTAATTGCAGCTGCCGTTACTACCATCGCGGGGCATTTTGATCCAAATTGTTTTATATGGCAATCTACTCGTAATTATCTTTGCTTTGCTGAAGAAAGACTTTAATCATTCTTCTCAATGAAAAGAAGAACATTTAGCTAGAATCCTCCCCAAACAATTGGAAATTGAACGAAAGCTGTAATAAGAATCTTGACGTCAGAGCAGTTTTCATATGGAAACAGTTCGGAACAAAAGATCAGACACAGATCTACAAGAAATTCTCATTGACTATATCCCAGAGTATCAGATATGTGGCACTCTGTTATCAGCTGGCGCGGGAGATATATTCATCATGATATAAGAAGGGATTTTCACTGAGGAAAAGTTCAGAAAAGTACTCGGACTCATCCATCAGCTACCAACCAAAATCGCTCACATTGCAACCGTCTGGCAAGAAAACGTCAATGAGATCTTAAACTATAAGATGCCGAGGACACACACTCCGACAGACACCTTGAAGAGTGTTCTGTGGAGCTATTTGGATCAGCAAACCTGGACTGATGCGCTGGTTCTGCAGACTTAACCAACAAAAACGTGTGCGGCACTATTCGTCATTTTGGTGGCCACAATCAACCGACTTGCCGCGCACAACGCACACTTCCGGCATTACCCAAATTGGACGAGCAATGCCCATACACCTGAAACCCCTTAAAAACTATCTTCTGTACCGGTTATTTCACCTAAACTTGTCTCACCTGGGTCCGAAATTATTCGGCGGAGTTAGGCAATCATCCTGCAAACTGTAATCGGGTCTAGCGCAAAAGACGCTTGAAGAGTTCGACATAGCCTAGGAGTGCTTTGACAAGATGTCTCACAGGACATGTCCCCCAACAGCACGGACAAGATTCCATTTGTAGATTCTACAATGAAGATTGTGGGACTTCTGTTAATTTTATAGCAAAGTTTTATATGCCCGCACTGGACTGTACAAGGTGGACCATCTTTCACGTCGAAACAGTTCCCTTGGTCTAGTAGCCCACCAGCTTCCCAGCAAGTATCCTGCAATCCCAGAGTTTGTTCACGCTTCGGGTATAAATGGGCTCGTTGTAATATAAAATATACGCAGTACCTGAGCTCCATCTACTTGCAATCCGCATTTAAACTAATGGCGTCCATTTATGATAGTGGTGTTTGGACCTAACTTACTACTAACATGACGCAGCTTGAATCACTTCACCTTATTCCGTCACAAAAGCCGTCCTAACCAGCTTCAACGCACATTTCGGACACATTTGTTATCCTTACGCGATATCTGGTGGTGTGAGAAGTTGCACTGTTAGCTTCCACTCCCTCCCACTACCATTTCCATCTCATCTTCAGCTGCAATCTTCACAGTCTTGTCTTCGTCATCAACTCAATGACAGTGCTCGGAACTTGTGTTCATATTGTGAGAGGGTAGAATAACGTTGAATAACCACCAAGCGACCTCATCGACGTTCATTACGTTGTGGCCCGCATAACAGGAGTACAGTAGTTGAACAAGGAGGGGATATGAAATTATCCCGGTTAATTCCGAAGAATCAGGTCGAGGCTAATAAGAACTCTGTACTGAGTAATCTGAACTATAGCATGGAAGAGTATCCCTGAAGATGAATGGTCGTAGTGGGAGTTGGTAAGAGCCTCCAGGGGCTTCGTGCAATACACCGAAGAAGAAGCGACCACAGCAAGTGATCTAGGGCAACGGTGGTGTGGGTGACCATTGGTTGGTCCCCCTCGGGAGTTATTCAAGGGACTTTGAGTTCGGACTGCATGTTTATTGACGACGTTACTCCAATGCGGCCCGCTCTGTTTACGAATATGACGCTCCTAAATGTGAGTCTGCGCCGCTGACACAAATATTCATGTGCTGGTTGCTATTTTTATACCTTCGTCATTGAACTGAAGTACCCACTAACTTACGCTGGCCTGGCATGACGACTACTGCAAAAATTGTGCTTTCAGTCGTTGACGCAAGCTGCAAAAAAGCAAACAATAAACAAGTTGAAAGAAGCGAAAAATTATACTCGTGCTGCGCTGGGCGGGTATCGCCATAAACCACGACAAGACAAGACACCACCGAACAAATCGGCGAGGCAGCTAACTCAAGAACGTTTCACTCTAGTGACCACCCGCCGTCTATGATGCAAGTGCTTTACACACATGGAAACTGAAATGGATCTGGTGTGGTTGTACAACAGCAACAACTGCGACGAGGTCTTCAATTCGTACTTCTGAAGAGACTCGAATAATACACTCAACCAAAAAGCATCTCACCGCAGTGCTCGTATTAATGAAACATACCATTGTCCACTGGAAAGATCCATATAAGTTGGTCATCAGCACTCGTAGGACAGTGTGCCTTGGCGTGTACTTGTCAATCATATAAAATAGCCCCAACTCACTTTGTTGTCCATTCTGGCAATGAACACGTTCATTCTCGGGTGGCACAATGACCTCCATAAGAGTTTAAGAGAGGCCTTATAGGCGATACTATAAGACAGAATGAAGTTTTCATGGATTATATGGAGAGAGAATTGTTGTCGTGCTTCATTATAAAGTTGAAAGCTTTATAAGAAACATAATAAGAGCACAATTACCTCCATAAGTGTTTAAAAGAGGTCTTACAGTGGATATAATAAGACCCAATAAAGTTTACATCGATTATTTTGAGAGACAATTGTTGTAGTGCTTCATTATAAAGTTGAAAGCATTATAAGGAACATAATAAGAGCACAATGACCTCCATAAGAGAGGCCTTCTAGGCGATACTATAAGACAGAATGAAGTTTTCATGGATTATATTGAGAGACAATTGTTGTAGTCCTTTATTATAAAGTTGAAAGCATTATAAGGAACATAATAAAAGCACAATGACCTCCATAAGAGAGGACTTCTAGGCGATACTATAAGACAGAATGAAGTTTTCATGGATTATATTGAGAGACAATTGTTGTAGTCCTTTATTATAAAGTTGAAAGCATTATAAGGAACATAATAAAAGCACAATGACCTCCATAAGAGAGGCCTTCTAGGCGATACTATAAGACAGAATGAAGTTTTCATGGATTATATTGAGAGACAATTGTTGTAGTCCTTTATTATAAAGTTGAAAGCATTATAAGGAACATAATAAAAGCACAATGACCTCCATAAGAGAGGCCTTCTAGGCGATACTATAAGACAGAATGAAGTTTTCATGGATTATATTGAGAGACAATTGTTGTAGTCCTTTATTATAAAGTTGAAAGCATTATAAGGAACATAATAAAAGCACAATGACCTCCATAAGAGAGGCCTTCTAGGCGATACTATAAGACAGAATGAAGTTTTCATGGATTATATTGAGAGACAATTGCTGTAGTGCTTCATTATAAAGTTGAAAGCTTCATAAGAAACATAATAAGAGCACAATGACCTCCATAAGAGAGGCCTTCTAGGCGATACTATAAGACAGAATGAAGTTTTCATGGATTATATTGAGAGACAATTGTTGTAGTCCTTTATTATAAAGTTGAAAGCATTATAAGGAACATAATAAAAGCACAATGACCTCCATAAGAGAGGCCTTCTAGGCGATACTATAAGACAGAACGAAGTTTTCATGGATTATATTGAGAGACAATTGCTGTAGTGCTTCATTATAAAGTTGAAAGCTTTATAAGAAACATAATAAAAGCACAATGACCTCCATAAGAGAGGCCTTCTAGGCGATACTATAAGACAGAATGAAGTTTTCATGGATTATATTGAGAGACAATTGTTGTAGTCCTTTATTATAAAGTTGAAAGCATTATAAGGAACATAATAAAAGCACAATGACCTCCATAAGAGAGGCCTTCTAGGCGATACTATAAGACAGAATGAAGTTTTCATGGATTATATTGAGAGACAATTGTTATAGTGCTTCATTATAAAGTTGAAAGCTTCATAAGAAACATAATAAGAGCACAATGACCTCCATAAGAGAGGCCTTCTAGGCGATACTATAAGACAGAACGAAGTTTTCATGGATTATATTGAGAGACAATTGCTGTAGTGCTTCATTATAAAGTTGAAAGCTTTATAAGAAACATAATAAAAGCTTATAAGGTTCTTATGTTTGTAATTCTTATAGTTTTTCATTATAGACTCGAAAAATTTATTGGAAATAGTTGGTAACTGGTTCGAGTTCAAGATCGAAAAGGACACCAACTATATAATATTCACCGGAGGTCGATAATAGATTTTAAATATTCATTATAAATATTATAAGATCTTATAAAGCTGTTAGGGAGTTCGTTTCAAACCAGTTCTCTGAATGTTTAAAGCTACGAAGCTTGGCTGAAGCACCGCAGTGTATTTGCATATATTTACAGAGATGTTATAACGCTGTTATATGGACTACACAAACAATGTTTCTACAGAGCTTTTACTAAATTTGATATTTTATTCTCGCCGGTATTATTCTGAATACACTGTCTTTTGACTTCACTCAATCTTCAATTAAACTTCGATGTCAGTTTTGTAATTATTGCCGTGTCCGAGCTCAGGTTGTCGGAGTGTTCTGTTGAAACTGTCAGTTTACCGTTGTTTCAGCAGTAATGGCACTGTATAAGGTGTTACATACAAAGCTTAAAGACACCTTTATAAGTCTTTGGCGTTTCTTTGCAGAGAACGTCTCCGGAAGAAACTAAATTTATAAACACTTACAAAAGTGTTTTTAAGGAATTTTATAAATGTAAACAATTATCAAAAAATATGGCTTTGTCGTCGTAGATTGAATAATGAACCGCGTTTTAGAGTCACTCACACTATAGCCTGTAAATCATCAAACCAAACTTTGTATGCTACTTCAAACTCTATAAAACGATGCAGTTAGCTGAATAAAGACTTATTAAAGTTCTGGTCCAAACTGCCTGACAGGCCTTTACACAGCGTACAGCGTCATTAGCCAACTATAGCGTTATACAAATAGTCTGTCGCTCACATCTGAGAACTTCCAAGTATGAGCCTGATTCGATTGATGTTGAAAACACTGATTTTTCTGAGTGTATTGTAAAGTGAATTTCGACGCGAGCTTGATTGCTCTCAGCAAAGAACCCGCTCAAATGACTCGGCGCTTTGGTAGCTTCTCCCTTTTGGCACCAAAACAACAACAACAACAACAACACTCGTGCCATACACGATTCGACGGTTCCGCTCAACTGATTTCCGCTTCATTAAGCCAACATTTGTGAATGTGTTTTTTCGATTCGAAGGGTCAGAATACCCACACTTCTCCTATACTTGGCGGCAGCAGTATAGGATCTAGATAAAACCGCTCCAGCTCCGTAGCCAAGAGTGCTGCGCCTAAAAATCAACGGCAACACAACAATGGAACAATGATCCGTCAAGTGCCGCTAAGTTATTGGGCTGGTAGCGTTTAATGGGCCTTTGTTTGTGTACTCGGATTCTAGAGGCATGCTTTATTATGGTTGTTGCTGCAACACGCTCGTACCGCGCACTGCGTGGTGTTCAATGCGGTATGTTGCCATGAGCGATGAGATGCCATTTATTTAGCGCTAGCACGCCAACGTACCGTCCTTCCAGAGCCCAGACAGAACTGCATACTCCTCGTTTGGCATTAAACGCTTTGCCAATTGCCCATTTAGAAGATCAGGCCCACTTACGAAGGGCGGCGATGAAAACTGCTCCAATCGTTTGTAACCAGTTCCAATTAGAATGGCAATTCATAATTCTTAAATAGTCCTTCGAACTTTGTATTTTTATAGTAGTTGGGAACACCAAAAGACCTTATAAAGCATTTATAATACTTTTATGAGATGCTTTATAAGATCTTATATTACTTATATACATGGGTGGGCAGGAGTAAGGCCCATAATACACATAAACAAACACTAAAATTAATAAAAAATACAACTTTTCTCAGCGACTTCCACAACTCTGCAACAACGTTGTACAAAGTGTTCAATGTTGGGATTGTATTCAATGGTATTCAATGTTGGGATGGTGGTTTACCCAGTTTTAGGTAAATTTGACCAAGGTTTGTAGCGCCAATGAGAGCATAATCGATCTCATGCCCTGGAGCATCGTTTCATACAGGCCCCATTTTCGCCGGTAACAAGGTGCATATGATAATAAATTTCCTTTAATGTGTATCCATCAATCGCCTCCAATTCCATATAATAATAGGTCATTCCATTTGCGTCCCAATTTCCATTTGTGTCACAAGTCTAAGGAACTTCCTTTCCAGGAACCGCAACGTTAGGTTAGGTTGGGTTGGGAAGGCGTGTGCGGATACGAAGTATCTGCACTTCTACTCGAAGACATCTATGTCCATTGTGACTGCCTTCAAAAATGCCGGGAGGAGGCATACTCGTCCTTACCCCTGATTTCCGTAAACATTGGAAGTACTAGGAACCGCAAAATCGGTGGTCGATAAATTCTCATTTGACCCGTTTATCACACACACAATTGGAGGAGAGTAAATTCGATGTTTCTAATAAGAAAAAAACATAGAAGAGCTTTTTAAACATTTAGCGAATTAGTTTATTTATTCAATGAGTTTTTAACATGATGCTGTGTTCTTAGAACGATATTGGGATTATACGAGTATTATATCAGTAACAGTCAAAATACGAGGAAAATTAACTAGTCAAAAATTGTTATAGTGGGAACACTGAAAGCCACGTAGTATATACACGCCTCCCTTTGGGAACACAAACAACCTCCATACTCTAGACTCCTCTTGGAAGCTATGGAGAACTATTTGAGTGCTTATCCCCCCCAATCTATGTTAAGGTTTCAAACTGGAACCATCCAAACCGATCGCTGCGATCCGGCAAATGTTCGGGTTGTTCGCAGAGAGACGTACTCACCGACAGATTTCGTTCGTGTGCACGCAATTTGTCCGGTCCAAGTGTTATTCGAGCTCAAGTCAAGCAACATTTCAGCCTAGTAGCTCTTCTGGGCGAATCTACTCGCACACCGAACAGATGGGCTTAAGTCGACTCGGGAATTTTTGGTAATGCGGCATGTTTTGGGCTTCTTTTGTGCATCATGCTTATTTATTATTTATGTTATGGATATAATTAAGAATATATATACCTATATACATACAGCAGATGTAATCGTACTCTTCCTTTGCACAAATCGATTCTGCTTGGAGTAGCACCCGACCAACACAGACCCACTCATACAGGGTCGAGTGTGCTTACGTATTCGCGAGTTGCTTTTATCGTCCGACTTATGCTGACTGAAGCTTTCACGGTGATACAGCTGGCATGAACGCATGCGAAAGCTCCACACGTTCTCAGCAGATACGCTTGCCGGGTACTGGCTTAGAGACTCCCAGCTTATGTTGACTCTTTGTCCATAGAGCAGTAACAGGAGAAAGAGAAATGTTTCCCGCTAGTTTTGCGACAGAATCGGACAAATATTTCCCGCTAGTTTTGCGACAGAATCGGACAAATATTTCCCACTAGTTTTGCGACAGACTCGGTCTGAACGGTTCACACTTCCAGCTCAACTGAATTTTTGTTGCCATGTCAACTAACGCCAATCGCAGTGCTGTGAAATTCAATCGAGGAATTGTCTCTTGATGAATTTCGCTAAGAGTGCGGTTACTTCTGCCGTATACATCCGATTAAGTCCAATGTGGTCATGTCATGTGCCACAGTGTGGCTGGCACTCCTCTTCATTTGACACGAATATTTTGAACAAATATAAATGCAAAGCCGAGCACTCACAGAGCGTGCACAGCATGGCACATGGGCACATTGGATTGGAGGTTTCGTATAGGTTTACAAAGTAGGAAAATTATTAAATACCAACAGCGGGGAAATCACAATCCTTAAAGAATAACATGAGAGATATTTGGAAATCACGTTTCGATACAAACATTAATTTTAAACTATGCAAGAACAAAAATACTGGGTACAAGAGGACTTTTATAAATATAGTTTCAAAAATTGCTGATATTAGAATTAATAGAGTCGTTTTTCACACATTTTTGTATATATATAAATATGTATACACACATGCACAGCAGATCTGTGTGAGTGCGTGTATGCATATTTGTATATATGGTTTTCGTACATAGTGAGTACATATATAAACAAGCCAAATGTTAGAATAGATAACGTTGGTTCAGTACTCAGGATTATTTATATTATGAATAGTTTGCGCCATTCTCCTTAAGGAACCCGGCGACCTGCATTTACAGTTTAAGTACGCGCTTCACTTCGACCGAGGGAAAGGCCGCAAAATCGCACTGGACGGCGCGATGGGGATTTCGTTGTAGGTACTCTGCGAGTATCTCCGTGGCCAGTTGATTGGCACGGGAGGAGATTTCCGCCTTGCCGGTCAACTGCTGATGGCGCCGCTGCATGGCGATGGGCTCCGTGGTGTTGGAGAGGTTGGACTTGTGCCCCGTTTGCAGCAGCGACAGCGCCCAAGCGTGCTTCATTTTGGTGAGTTCGCTCTCCAATTGCGTGATGCGTTTGTCCTTCGGCTGCGGCACAGTGATGGGTTCGAACTTGTTCAGTTGCTCGCGTATTTGCTGCGCTTGCAGACGAAGGCGTTTGTTGCGTTCATTGTTGAAAACGGTTTTCAGCAGCTGCAGCTCTTCGCCGATTAACGGCGTGCCCGACGCATGACTGGCATAGGCGGAGGAGCCAACTGAGCCGGCCGTCGTCGAGATGGATATATCAGCGATGCCTCGTTTGGAGCCCGCCGTCGACTTCAGTTTCTCCCGTAGAGTGCTCTTCTCACTCTCCAATGTCTCGATGTCGCTCTGCAGATGATCCATGGTGTCCTCGAATTGCTTCTCTTTCTTCTTCAGCACCTCGTATGTCTCCTCGTATTGGCGCTTCCACTTCTCCACTGTATGCTCGTACTCGCCTTGCAGCACCGAAAGTTTCTTCTCGGCGAGATCCTTGCGTATCTGCATTTCCGAGAGTTCGTTCTGCTTCATTTTGGCGGCGAGCTTCAACTGCTTAATATCTGCTTCGCGATTTTCCAAAGTAGCCGCCAACACATTCTTCTGTTCCAGCTGCTTCTTGATGAGTTGGGCGCGCAGGATAATTGGTGAGACCGCCTTCTCCTGTTTCTGATTGGCGCTCGACATGATTTCGTATTCTTTGTCGAGTAAGTACTGCGACAGTTGTTGGAGGTCGGTGTTTGCTGTCGAGAGCACTGCTTTGAAGTTCTGTGATGGACCGCGGTCGTCTTGTTCGTAAATGCGTTCGCACGATTGCGAGAGCAGATCCCAGAACTTGATGTGGTCGACCGTGTGCTCTGCCGCATTGTCATTCTCAATTGAGGCCACAATCGTCTGCACCGCCTGCTTCGTGGCCTGGTGCATGGCAGACATGATGCGGCTCAGCGAGAGTGTCATTTGGCGCATGCTCTCCAGTTTGTGTGGCGAAATGCCGCACTTGATCACGTGCAAATCCTGCGGCAGACGCCGTTTGATCAGCTTCACTTGCTGTTTAATCGATTCCGTGTGCTCTATGAGGTACTGCATGAGCAGAGTGGAGTCGCTAGTGTTGCCGTCCTCGCGTATGATAACGCGCGCTATCGCCGTGTCATTCAGCGTTGATTCGCACGCCGATCCCAGCGATGCCACGCAATCACGTATCATTTGTGTTTCGTTGAGCAGGTCCTCGCCGGAGAAGAGCACCGAGTTCATAGCGTTGAAAAAGGCCACACATTTCTCAATATTCTCCGTAGTGGAGTTCTCGTCCAGCTGATTGGACTTCAACAACTCAATAATAGCGTCGATGGTCTTCTCCTGAGCTACCATCTCTGGCAGCGAGCTTCCAGCCCTCAGCAAAGTGTCCGCTTGGCAGCTGTTCAGGCCGTACAGTATCTGGTGCAACGCACACTGCAAATTGTGAATGTAGTGCATGAGGCGACACTTGAAGGCAAACTGCTGCACCGCATGACCCTGAATGACAGAGTCCAACGTAACATTTTCCACAGCCGGGAAGCGCTCCCGCGTCTGACTCACCACAATGCCACATTTGAAGACTATGCGCGAAATCAGCAGAATCACCAGGATCGAATCATGATCGCCGCCGCGACTCATAAAAGACTCCGGCATGAAAGCCGTCAGCATCTGCACGTGCTCATTCGCCTGAGCCAGCTCTATCTGCCGCAACTGCACGTCGATGGCACGTGTGTATGCCTTCGACTCGGCGAACATTTGTTTGTAGTCAATCGTTTCGGTGGCAATCTTGACACCAGTGCCGCTGTCCTGCAACGATTTCTGCTCATTGTTCGCGTTGCGATCGCGCATCTCCAGCAACTGCTCGTTCAGTTTCTGCACCAGCTCGCGGAATTTCGTTATTGTCTGGTCGCGATCGTAGATAGTCTCGATTGCAGCATCACGCTCGCGTAGCACATCCTTCTTGGAGGCATTCGCCATGTCCAGCTCTTCGCGCAAGTCCATCTCGAGCTCATGATTACTCTCCACCAACTGTTCGTGAACTTCCTCCAGCGCCTCCAATTGGGCCACCTCCTCCTCGAGCAGCTTCACCTTATCTTCCAGTTCCATTTTCTTCTCAGCCAACTGTTCAACCATTTCCTCAGCGCCCAAAGCGGCGTCAACTTGTTCCTGTTATGAATATAAAACATCCTTATGAATATTTTGTGGATAAATTTATGAATAAAAACAAAATAATAAAGCAGTTCATTTAATTTATGGTTTAATTTCCTATATAAAAAAAAAACAAAAATGACAAAATATTAACAAAAATCTCAAGTTTATTACCTCCTGCACCCCAATTGGTAGGCCAGAAAAGAATAGAAATAAATAGAAACGGTGGTTAAGAGAAGGTGAAAAAAACATTTAACCAATAAATATTTAATAGGTAAATACAAATATAGAGGCTGAGAGACAGACCCATGAACCCTGCACGACCCCTGTTTCCTGAGTTCCCTGCGTATTGCAAAGACAACATTTTCCGCACTGGATTGGATGCTTCTTTCATGACTTCAGTAAGGGGACTTCTTGTTAACAAAGCAATGCAAATATTACCGTAATTTATTCTATGATTTAATTCCATTTATTTTCCCTTTTTTGTGTTCCTTATTTAAACCCTTTTTCTGTGGTAATTTAGTGGTTAATTTAGTCTCGTTTAAAAAGTTGGCAACACTGTCCCGCTTCAGTTATTGCCAAGAGCACACAAAAAAGTTCACTCTCCACTCTCTCCACATTGTATGTGTGGCTCAGGGCACACTGAGCAGGTAGCAACCGCGCGATAGGGAAATGCACTGAGAAGGTAGCATCTCCGTGGTAGCCGAATCACTACGAAACAGGGATGCTCTCTCATTTATTTAGTTGTTGACCCTAATAGTGAAGGTTCGCCGGGAGTATGATACCTCTGTCACGAGTGCTGGAACGGCTCAGTGATTGAGTGTTCTTGTAGTCTATTCATAATCTACAAAAAAGGTTCGCTGGCAGAATGATACCTCAGAAAGAGTGCTCTGGAAATGCGAAATTATTGAAATCAGTGTTCCTGCAGTCTATTCGTAATCAACAAAAAAAAAAGGTTCACTGAGAGAATGATGCCTCTGGTAAATGCTCCGGAAAGGCTCATTTATGGAAATCAGTGTCCTTTTAGTCTATTCATAATTTACAAAACGATACCATTATATACAAAATAGGAGCAAATGGAAATATGCAAAAAACCTCCATAAACGAAAAGGAAAATTACTTGACTCCAGATTAACAAAATGTGAATTTTCCTGACTAACATCAAAACCGACACAGTTCCTGCGCTAATATCAATACAGTGCGGCAATAGGCTGGCTGAATAGAGGTCAACAATTTCATAAATGAAGGACTTAAGATTGAATGGGTTGGGGGAAGAAATGCGTATCCAGTACCCCGTCCATGTAAATCTATTGCATTCGTTCTTTGATATTATAAGAATCCAATTCATTACTGCATCGTGTCATTGTATTCCACTCGCCCCAACACGGTACACAGTATGTAGATCCGGTATCTTGGTTCAACACATGAATTGGAGGTTCTGTACCCGGCAACGTACCCTTTAGGGATCATTCAATCACTTTGAACTTGAATCTCAATCAGATATGTCACAATGTAATTTTTATTCTCTTCTCAAAAATGTTTGAAATATGTCCATAAGTTGGTTCATATCCTTAACAGATATGGTCCAGTTCAAAACCTTGAGGATGCTATCCTCGGTCACCGTCCCTAAATTTGTTCTTGAGGGTCTATAACGCCTTTTGTAGCTACTACCTGAATTTTTATGAGTAATATTTAGGGATGATTTCTATATCTATTGCAGAAGTCGATCTTATTACTTCTTTTATAAATAGTCGACAAGCATAGAACTTTGGGACACCTCAAATATCCAGAGTTATCAGATGAGAATATATGGATCCAGCTGAGAATTTGGATTAATAACCCAAGTTTCCCAAGTTAGTGGCATTCTTCTTAAAATAAACAACGTAATTCAATAAAGGGGAGATCTATCTCTAAGTTGCGGTAAAAACGATATGTGGATCCACCTTAAATCAAACCTAAACAAGCGCCTCTCCCATTGCCATCCCTAAATCCACTTACAAAATGGATAAGAGTGCGCGGTGGAAACCTTCGCACCAGCTGCGTTTATTTAGATTTGACTCTCGAGTCCTCACATTTCGCGGAATATAATGCACTATCTTAAAATATGCCACTCTCTCATTGCTTTGCCTACATTCCAATACTAATATGGTAGTTTCACCGACATCTCCCACTAATTAATCAATTTTTTTCTAGCCTCCTTCTCTAATTTAATTTCCAATTAATGAGAATTTTAATTAGACCAATTATTCAGTTCGACGAACTTCAGTCCGCTTACCTGCAGGTCAGCCACTATGGCCTCCAATTCATCAATTTTAGAAGATAGCTTCTCTTTGGTACGTTCCAGTTCCATGACCTCCGACTTCTTCATATCCAGCTCCTTGGTCAGTTTTTGTATGTCATGTTTGTCGTGTGCGGATAAATCACGCAGACGTACTAAAGTCTCCTTAAGGCGTGAGTTCTGCTGCTCCAGCTGTTTGAATTCATACGCTGACAAACCATCGCCGGTAACATTTCCAATTACGGTGTCCACTTTGTTTTGCATCTCTGAACGCAGAAGCTCCAAATCTACTTGCAATTCCTCAATGCGTTCCTTGGCGGAATCAAGTTCAAGCTGCAGCGTGTCTGATTTTTCTTCTGCCATTTCTTTGTCCAACGTAATCAATTCCACATTATCGGAAAGTTCAGACATTTCTTGTGCGTGTCGCTCACGTGCTTCGATGGCATCTTTCGCTTCCTGTTTAGCCCGTTGTAAATCCTTCTGCAGCAATGATTGTGCAGACATAATTTTTGTGCGGAACTCTTGCAGTTGCTCGAACTGAATTTTCATTTTGTCGAAGTCCCGCAACCGTTCCTTATCCTCGTTGCGACGCTGCTTTAACGTTTGCAGTTTCTCTGTAAGATCGGCCACTTGCGTCTGTAGATCGTCGATTAGTTTCAGTTGCTCTGCAGCAGCAGCTTTCTCCTCTGCCGTGGTGGTTACAGGTGCAGCCGTAAATGAAGGTGAACGCATTGGCTGCGAAGGTGTGAATTGTGGCTTAAGTATCTCCAGAAACCCGGTTTCTACGAAAGAAGCACGTTTCGACGAGGCATGCGAATTGCCAGGACCAATCTCACTTGTTGGAATAGAAGTATTTGAAGCCCCTGACACATCCTTAGCAGGCTGTAAGGTTTTGCGACCACTGCTAGATGTACTCACAGAGCTTCCACTGCGTTCCGACAATGATGTAGTGAGCTGGGAGCGCGATCCCAGCAGCGATTGGCGACTGGAGGAGAGCGAAGTACGCGACCCGCTCAGCCGGGCCTTAGTGGGTTGGGGTGTTGTGTGAGCCGGTGCACCAATGCTATCTGTTAGTTCGTCAGATTTGAAACCCACATTGATAACTCGCAGTTGCGTTGGTCGCACAAACACACCATAATTCTCACCGCACTCAAAATATGTTATGCCTTTAACAGAACCATTGTTCTTGCCGCGCGGCTCGTCCAGCACCACACCCACCCACTTGCCAACGGCAAAGCTGGTCATGCCCACATAGGCAATCGTACCTTGCAACTCCTTCCCAGGCAGCTCAATACGCGTGCCTACCTTTATATGCTTCTCCGACATTTCAGCAGACCAATTTCTAGTTCAGTCCAAAAGTAAACTGCGGAAAATCCTCATAAACAGTGCGTATACATGAAAAGACAAACTTACGACTTGAATTTTCCAGCACAACGCAGAATGACGTAGACCAGACAGCCAGATAATAACTTCACCCACCGAAAAAAGAGAGAATTGTTTGACATACAAGAAATTAGTCATCTTTTGGCTGTATTTCTGTGGCCAAGCCTCTTCGCTTGACTTCGCTCTTCTTTCCACTTACCACCTTTTTCACCAGCTTTCTCCGTATTTTCACTATAAATTGTTTGGTTTTTTTTCTATAAATTTCGGTGTTAAATAAATTATTATTATTCTTTTTAACATTAATACTGGCTGAGTTTACGTTTTAGTTAATAAGTTCATGGACGTAAATGAGAAACCAAGCAAATTCAACACAACTCGGAATTTTTGACAGTGATGCGGAAGAAGTACAAAACCGGTTACATTTACAGCAACTCATGTGTCCGACTCAATTAGTCACCAAGCAGTGTTCTCATTCTCCTCATTTAACATAACATAAAATGCAATTTAATTTAATTTTAATTTATTAAAGTTTTTTTTAAATCAGTATGAAAAATGACGCGGCAACGTATTAAAATATGCGAATAAATGTTTATGCGCTGATGAATACGCAATGGTTGTCAAATAAATATGTTTGTAATTTATTAACACTTTTGTAGAAAAAGGTACAATATTTAACAATTTTATATTGAAATAAACTAAATAAAATAATTATATATACTTTAATTCGATGAAGTTGCCAAGTGTTATACAGTAATGTCATATCACAAATAAACCAGCTCTCTTACTCCATAGATCTGTTCGCATCGCAAGAATTATCTGCATTTTCTGCCCTGAACTGTGTTCGCATCGCAAGTTCATCTCCATTTTCTTTTTCGCGGCGCAGAAACTTCACTTTCAGTTCATGAACTGGCTGCACTGAAATTTAATTAGTTTATTTTCATTTCCTTTACTCCCATCATTCTAAAGTGAACTATATATAAAATACGGACATTCTGAATTTCAAATAATTTATAATTATCATTTCCAATGTAAAAACGTAGTTTCTCTTATTCCCCTTCGATAAAACTACTTAAGAATGTACACAATTATTTATTATTATCTTCCGTTTTATTAATTATAATGCATGATTATCGAATTCACTTGAACTTTATTACAGCGTTGAATTGTAAACAAAACTTATTATGAACTGGTCCTCCACTTTCCAATTCGCGTGGCAAACGTCCAATTACTGAACTCGCAATGCACGAGTTTATGCATTGCGAACACACTGCATATCTTTCTTTTTTAATATCATCCCAATTACTCATTTATTGTGAATACATAAAAATGAGTATCAATAGTTCAATAATTTTGCATCACTATTTGCTGCTATTGTGAGTAGACGGCATTTGCATGAAATGTGAAATCATGCACAACTTCGGTCAAACACTTTTTCAGCCGTTGCATTCATATTATCGATTAATACTTGGCTACTTTGTGTAGAATATAGTGGATTTGTGCAAATGTTTGTAACATCCAAAATGAAACAAGGCATATGCATCCACATATCATTATCATTATCAAATGCTATAGTTCACTTCGACCAATTTAATCTTTTGTGCGAAGCCGTAATTCAATTGTCCATACTGAGGCTCTTTATAAATTTTATCTCTTTAAGGGGTTTCATGTTCCTTGGAGGCATCGCTTTCTGTAGACTCCAGGGCATTCACATAGGCTACCGGTTTCTGATTGCATATGCTGCAGATATCCATAGAGAAAATTCCAGTTGTTTGAGATACCTTAGTGTGCCGGTTCTTAGATGGAGGCTTTAGGTAGTTCACATAATGTTTCAGGGCCTATTACGGGGCTCATTAAACCTTTTTTGAGTAAAAGCAAAAACGATATTGACCTAACATTTTTAATTTAAGATGGGATTCAACTAAAAGGAAATGTTATATATATATATATCTGATCCAATTAGTACAAATCTTAAAATGTGTTCTCTTTTTCTTCATAGTTATTACCTTACACCATGCCATCAAATTCTACAAATGTCCAACTTCACAAAAACAATACTTAAAGCGACGCTTGTCTTCCGCTGGAACCTCTCTAAAGTTCTGCCTATAGCAACAGTAATAATTTTGCTGTCGTTCAACAAGTACTCTTATGGGATGTTCTTCATTTGGGCTCTCTAATTATGCTCCACTTGGTGCGGCCTACCAAGTAGCGTTATGTCGCTCATAGAAGATGGTGCGATCATTATGGTTAAGTGAGCGAACACCTCAAAATGCACCCTTTCATCGACCTCAAAGCATCCGCTACAAAAAAAAGGTGAGTGAGGACAGTGATTGCATTTAAAAACCCATTTGGAGTGATGCAACTACTCGCAATGTTGCAAAAACGAATTACTGATACAAAAAAGAGTACTTTATCCAAGATAAATGGAATGCCACACCGAACAGTTTCGAAAAGTTTTGAGAAGCCACCTTTTACGGGGCTAAGGCAATAATCAGACTATAGTAAACATCTTTTATTAATGTTTAAATACGTTTATTTGGTAATTTTAAAGTTTTCAAGAGCCGAGTATCATGATTAATATAGGTATTTATTATGATATTGTTCTCGGCTACTGAGATGTTCTCGAAGAAAACAAGTTATCAGCCGCATGCAATGTAGCTATCTGAAATACACGAAGAAGATGGGTTTCAGACTAAAGACAAACATCAAATACAATGAATTGGGTTTCATCTCATATTTAAATAATTACCTTTAATAATACTGCACTAACATAAGTAATTAAAGTATAATGTGGGAGCCAATGCTCTCAATTTACCAACCATCTGAAATAAATTAATGGGAGGTTGTTTCACAAGTAGTCATAAATAAGTTGTTAATGATAAAAAAATCACCATCTCCAAATACACCATTTTGGGCATACATGTACAAGTCATCAAAATCTGCATAAAATTCATCAAGGTGATCATCCATTACACTATCGTCATCATCCATAAGCTGATCGTCAAAGTCATCTGAGAAATAGTCATCCTCATCAGAAGGGTCGAAACCTTTATATAAAAAGGAAATAGAAATAATAAGATAAGATAATATATTTTCAGCCAACCTTCAATAAGTTCGGGCACAAATGGGATTATGTCATTCTGTAAATGCCCATTTGGATCAGTATTTGGTGGCCGTGAAAAGATCACCTTCAGACATCTTCCCTCTCGTTCGTTGAATTGTTCTGAACTCTGAAAAGCAAAAAACAAATTGCATGAAAGCAAATACGAATGCGCTTCAATACTATGCTTGCCAACCTCTAAAGCATTCACTTCGATGCCACTTCCACCAACGTAAAGAAAGACAGGTTCGGTAGGTGGCCTCAGCCGATTGTTCAAATGCGTCATGGCATCGTACACAAACTTCTCTGTAATGCGGGTGCATTGCATTGCATTGATATGTTTTAGATTTTCACAGTTCTCCAGTAAACATAAGAGTCCATCATTAGTAATCGAGTTGCAGTTTCTAATGTTTAATTCCTCCAAGTCTCGTAACTCGGCGAATTTCCGCAAACAGTCATCCGTGATTAATCTATTGTTGGCACAAGACAATTTCTTGAGCTTGGTAAGACGTGTTATATATCTGATGATTGGAAGTGTGATGATATTGTGTGCCACGATTACGAGTGTTTCCAGTTGATCTGCTTTTCGTAGAGCAAGTTTCTCGAACAATTCCAAACGCAGTGATCCACCAGTTGGTGTTAAGCACAGTAATTCGAGGTGTTTTAAGCTGGGTAAACTTGTCACAGAGTCATATACGACATCTGTGCAAGGTATTTTGAGAACTTCTAATTTGGGAAAGTGTTCGGCCATCTATACTCAGATGTAGTGGTGATGCGATGGCACTGACGAATGTCGAGCTCTCTCAGTTCGTCGAAATTTGGAAACGCATTTATTAGGTAAGCGGGCTGAATGTTACTACAACCGTACAAATCAAGTTTCTCCAGATTCTGTAGTTTGTCAATGTTTTTTCCTAAAAATGAATAAAAATAATGCACAATGTAGCGAACATATTCATAAAAATGTATTATATCCTAGGATATCCTACCTGTAAGCTCGTAGTTCTCTGATAAACATAGATTCTTAAGACTGGGTAGCTTTTTAACCATCAACAAGGTGTTGTCACTCATTGAGCATTCACGCAACGATAAATCGGTTACGAAATTCAAATTTCCTACCATCTTACGAAGGACGTAGTGCTTCAAGTTACACCCCTTCACGGGCCAACTATTTCCAGAAAATCGCGGGCTTCCCATAAAGACAATGCGTTGAATTCATCGACACGCAATGACTTAAATTTGATCTTGCAGCAAAGTCTGAAAACCTCGCGAAAGCGATAGCACACACGAGCGAAACGCACTTGATCACACAATTCCAGTTTGCGGCAAATTGCTTCGAGACAGTCGTCATTGAGCTTTAGCATGCCTTCATTAGGTTTACCAGTCAAATAATCTTCATTTGGCTTGGGTTGATGCCAGCTGTCGCATGCTTTTATGTACACGCGCTTGTTTTGGATTTTGTGTTCATTGGTTTGAAGCGCTCTATCCGCAGAATAAACCATAATAGAAATTTTAATCAAATAAATTCAAGCAGAAATGCTTCACAAAATTATTAATAATGTATCTTATTATAGCATTAGGAGTACATTAACACCGATCCTGGCTCTTTGGTAACATTTAACAGAGAGTTCCATGGCAGAGTCCAAGCAGACATGCCTTGAACTATCACGAGTTCTCGAAATGGGTGCAAATTGAATTAGAAAAAGCACAAAAGCTCCAAAGAGGTAGGGTCGGTGTGTATGCCATCATTGAGATAGAACGGTTCATAGTATGCTCAACTTATAACACGTAATACTTAAATAATTTCAATCAAATATTCTTTCTCTAATTATAAGTTACAACTTCACACCTTTAACAATTATAAACAGTTCAAGTATACCTTGGTTTATATAAAGAAAAATATATATAAGCTCCCTCCCACTTACATGGCAGCTGAAGAGGCTTCTACGAAATTGATGAAAGCCACGTTTGGAGCGTTCCGTCGAGATCGTTTCTTATCGACAAATGGACGAATCTTTTCAATCAAGCCATATCTTGAAAAATATCTTGCTAAATCATCTTTGGTGAACTTAAAAAAATTTTAAAAATAAAAAAACTTGATAAATCAATATAGACAATTCACTCACTGTTTTTGGAATATTGTAGACAAACAGATTATGTATGAGACATTGGTCCTCGGTGTATGCCAAGAATTCTTTAAAATAGAAATTAGGGTTTTCTGAAAATATTAAAATTGTGATGAGAAACGGACTCCAGACTAAATATCGGCAATGAGTTCACCTGCAGAAAAATCCATACTTCGTATGCGGTCGAATAATGATTATATGCGACAATGAAATTTTATTTTTATTTCAAATGCTGTTAGGTATTTTTTTAATGTTGATTGAAAAATACAAATTTGAAGCGAGTATACTCTACTTCCGAATTTGTTGAAAATATTTGACAATTTCACGAGTAAACATTCACAATAGTGTAATTGTTCTTGTTCAAAATAGATGCTACAGAGTTGTATACAAATTTTTCGAAACTTCCAGATTTTTTTCTCGTTTGTTTTCACCCTGGGCTCACACGTGCCAGTGCAAGTTCGAAAAACTCAATACATTCAAAGTTTTTCACCAATACTTTCACACATTTGTTATTGGCAGACCTACTGGCAACGAAATTTCAGAGACAGTAAATTTTTGACACATGCGGCAAGTAAATGTCAAAATCATACTAAATAACACCAGCACAAAGCCTTGATATGAATTCCATCGAAATTGTATGTTCAGTTGAACGGATTTCAACTAATAAAAACGCTATTGTAGGGAGAACCTTTGCTTCGACATTTTATAAATGAACTTGCTCTGGCACGTATCGAAGATAGATTTAAAAAAAAATTCTTATGTTGTTATTGAAATGCAACCTTGTTTTTGGGGCATAAGCCCAGAGTACATGGCATAGAGTAATATAAGGGGCATTCTATTCGCCACTCTATTGAGGATAGGACAAACCTTTGTATGGAAAACGTTATCGAGTAAATTATACTCGGATGAAACGAGCGAATTTTTCTATCCGCGATACAAAGTGCTTCCAAATTGAAAATTGCTTGAAACCAACGAAATTAAAAATTATTCATAAAAATTCCCGTGGGATTTTTATATTTTAGCTGATTAAAGAAAACAAAATTAATCTTCGGATTTTGTTTTTTAATTTTTAATATTATTATTGTGTTGATTTAAATTTTATTCAGATGATTAGTTTGCATACAAAATATAAAGAGAGTAAATGTTGAAAAGAACAGTTGAAACAGTGCTGCCAAGTTTGCCACTTATTCGTTTGCTGTTTTATTCGCACAAATCGATACGTGCTCGATACATGTAACGAATCGTATGCCTCTAATATTACGAAAGCTATATTAGAACTGTTCACATAGAGTTCAATCAATATTGTTTGAGAGATTAATTTTATTTATTTATAATTCATATGTAAATATGAAAATAGATTGGAATTTAGAAAATGGATTGGTTTACCGATGCAACTATTGCAATTAAGTATTATATAACATTATTGGACATTGTAAAAATTTTGTAATGATGTGAATACAATATACAAATAGAAAATAATGTTTTATAAAAGAAAAGGATAAACACTTTTTATAAGGATGTTCGCTCTTAGAAGACAATTTATGATTTTCACGAATAATAAATTGTAATCTTATCTGACGTTCTCCTTTATTTCTCTTTTTTGTCAAAAGTGTCAAAAAAAAAAACTATATTCTACTATATACATTTTTCCTAATATTGGACGTAATATCTACAATATTAAGCGGCCCTCAAGCTAGCCACAGACGACACACATGTTCGTTCGATCGGTGTGAAAGCGTTTCACCACACAAATCTATAAACTTCATTTAATACTTGAGCGTCGTTGACCAAACATGGCTAATAAAGTTGCGGATGTATTATTAATTTGTATACAAACAAAAAAGGATAGAAAACAAATAGAAAGTGGATGGAAGGGTGGTTATATAAAAAAAATAATCGTTTAATGTAAATTTTGTTGCGAACACCCCTTGATATGACACAGTGTGGTGGCCGCGGCTAACTCATAGCAACGGACGTGTTTCTGTACCCGCCACACTACATCGGGTGGGGCAACACTAAAAGAAGCAAGAATGAAAATGTATCCAACTCACCATTTTTTTGTCTCTGCCTGGCATCCTCTTCTGCTTGAAGCGAGCCCGCCCCATCGCTTCCGCCTTAGCCTAATATTTTATATATGTATGTAAAAACTACACATTTTTACTGACTTAAATAAATAAAATACATGTAAATTTACAAGTATTTTCAAATCCGCGTTTATTCCTATTTTTTTCGGTCTCCTCCGCTATTCCATAATTGACCGTTTCAGCGGTAAATCAATCTATTTTCAAATTTAGACTAGTCTGTGGCAGCGCCATCTCTACCTCAGAACTGTCACTATGCCTTGACTGGTCGCATTCAGCAGAACAGCTGACAGATGAAAACGAGAAACAGACGGAGAGCAGCAAAACACAAACAGACAAAAAATATAGACGGGGGAAAAAAATACGATCGCAACAGGTGTTAACTTGAAAAAAATGGCAGTTATTTGAGAAGACCACTTTTTCCAGTGATTTCATAAATGGTCCTGGGAATGTGTGTGAAAAAACGATAACTATTAAATATAAGTTGTTTACCACTTTAAGCAGCTCTATGAATTTCTCCATTCCTCTGAATTTCGTTTATTTTGAGCATTACCTAATCGCACATTGCCTATGTTTGACAATACTGGAGGTACGAACTTCACCTTGCAGTCACCATGTAAGCAAATTCACCTTGATTTTGCTTGACGCGAATGAGAAAGGAAAAGACAGATGCAGAAAATGTCCCGTTATTGCTCATACGGAATCGAACGCCGTGCAGTAAACCAAAAAACACAAACGTAATTAGAAGCAGAGAACACAGAGAAAATAAACTTAAAGGCCCAAATACAATAATGCGAGAGACCGAGACGAGAGCGAGACCGAGTCTCGGCCGAGATGCCAAAAAGAATTTGTACCAAAGGATTGTATGTGGCAATATACAATAATGCGTGATGCGATATGGCGAGACGAGGCATTTCTAAAAAATTAGAAATTCCTCGCTCTCTCGTCCGAGACAATTTGTCAAAGTAATCAATTGTTTTGTAATACGCATTTGTTTATTTCTATTTTGCAGTTTGTGGCTCCGCGTTTATTTTATTAATTAAAAAGTTTCAAAACATTTAGTTTTTAATAGTTTTTTAACCCTTTTGCTTTTGTGTAAATATGGCTCGCACTTTGTTGATTGTATATTAGAATGCGAGACTGTGCAAAACGAGATCTCGGCCGAGACTCGGTCTCGCTCTCGTCTCGGTTTCTCGCATTATTGTATTCGAGCCTTAAACGTCAAACGGCAAAGCAGCGAAATAAAGCAGACGGACGTTGTACACGAATCCACTGCAAATCGTGGTGAATCCACTCAGAATCGTGGTGAATCCACTCAGAATCGTGGCGAATCCACTCAGAATCGTGGTGAATCCACTCAAAATCGTGGTGAATCCACTCAGAATCATGGTGAAACCACTCAGAATCGTGGTGAATCCACTCAGTATCATGGTGAAACCACTCAGAATCGTGGTGAATTCACTCAGAATCGTGGTGAATCCACTCAGAATTGTGGTGAATCCACTCAGAATCGTGGTGAATCCACTCAGAATCGTGGTGAATCCACTAAAAATCCTCAATCCCATAAATATTATCTTTTGGAATGCAAATGCTCTATCCAAGCATATACTAGAGATTAACGCACTTCTCAAGACTCACTACACAGATTCTGCCAATATCTGAAACACACTACGATAAAAGCTATTTTCAAATTCCGAACTATAAGCTCCAACACACAGCGCATCCTGACGAGATTTTCAGGTAAGTAAAATGGCTGACAACCCTCGGGTCGCCCCAATTAGCACTAGTGCCGTTTTGATGCCATATCCTAAGCCTTCCTTCGGAGTGACTAGCGACAACAGATGTGAAACGGCTTCGCCCAAGGGGCGTAACTCTAGCATTCCCTTATTCCGCTATAATTTGTATTTGCCGGTTCAGCTATTCTAATAAAAGAAACCAATATTAAACTCTTTAATATTAACTCTCCCTGCACAGAAGCTATTCAAGCCACAAACATAGTTGCTGAAGATTGGAAAGGCCCAATTACAGTCTTGGCAATGGCCCACCCAAGCATGCAATCCAGACAGAGGAGTATGAAAAGTTCTTCACAACCCTCGGCAACAAGTTTTTAGATGGAAGAGACTATAACGCAGCACATACATACTGAAGATCACGTCTCACTACTCCTGAAGGCCGACAACTCTTGGCGGCTATAACAAAATTAAATTTTCTCACAGTCTCACCAACCTATTGGTGACCTGACTTTTGTGTAATGAAAGGCGTCTCGGTTAGGGAAATAACCTGCAGCTCATGCTATGAACTATAATAATTTATTTTACCATAGTGAGAAAAATTTGCGAAAGTACATTTTTGAACTACAGGAAATTTTTTATAAAATAAACTTAATCCAGAAAACACATTTAATGCAGAACAGTCTTCCAAACTGCGCCAAAGGCACAGATGAGCACGGTAGCTCATTCGATCACGAATGCCGCGACTCGGCCTCATCTCCCATGATTTTAGTCAGACGACTAAAAAGCAAATCAACAGCAATCCCTTCTGCCGATGAATACCTGCAAGTAATAAATGATTGCACCACTGGCTCCATAAATGTGACTTTATTGTATGTTATACAGGTACAAATATGAAAGAAAAAAAAAAACAAAAAAATTACTGAGATCTGATATTCGATATAATATGTGATTAAAGTTGAAGAAACGGTTATCAATCGCATGCAATGTTGCTATCTGAAAGAAACCAAGGAAGACAGTTTCAGCCTAGACAAAAATGAAATACAATGATATTCAAATAATTACCGTTATTAATACTGCACTAATAATATATATAAGATGGTGTGGGAGTCAATGCTCTGAATTTACCAACCACCTGAAATAAATCAATGGGAGGAGGTCGCGTCACAATTAATCATACATAAATGTCATTGATAAAATAATCACCATGTCCAAATACCACATTTTGGGCATATATGTATAAGTCATCAAAACGTCCATAAAAATCATCAATGTTATCGTGATCATCTAGTATATTATCGTCAAAGTGATCATTCAGTAAACTATCCAAGTCATCCTGATCCATAAGCGGATCGTTCAATTCATCATCTGAGTAGCTATCATCATCAAATGGGTTCATATCTTTGTGTGAAAAGGGAAGAGAAGAAATAATAGAACTATTACTGCATACATATCGAGGAGGAGGAGAAGCGCGCTATCGATACCTTCCGGGCGCTGACGAACTGAGAACATTTCATGTATTCATCAAACATAAATTCTACTCTGTCATATTCCAACAATAAATACCTGTAAAGAAACCTCAAGACGGGCTATGCCGACCTCGGAGATACCCTTTATGGCGATATTGTTTCCATATACTGTAATCAACAAATATAAAACAAAAACTGTGCATGCACGTCTTTCATGCTAATTCATCAGCATGAAAGCCGTGCCTGCACAGTATGTGCATGTGAGAGGGACAGCTAAAATAGTACGCCCACTGTGATCGCCAAGATCCATATAAAAGTATGTTCATAAATCTCGGCGTGGCATTGCAGTCATCCCACCCATTTTGTGTGTGCCCTTTGATACTGCTTCTTTGATTCATCTTGGCTAATATCGTCGACGAGTCTTATATAAGGGTCAAGTATTGAACATGTGTGAATTGTGGGCGTGGCACTATCAGTATGCACGTAGACTAGTATAGAGCCAATGCACATTATTACCAGATTTGCTTCATATCTGCACATTAGGCACATAGCTAGGCGTCCCCAGATATGGGTTGAATTATGGGTAAGTCCCATTTCTTGTGTACGGCTTTCTATTATTATATACCATATCATTATATATTATTCACACCAAACTTCGTTCACAAGTTTTTTATGGGTCGTAAGTTGTAAACATGTGTCAATAGTGGGCGGGGCTCTGAAAATAACCGATCCATTTGCTGTCTGGTGTTTCATACTTGGACTGTGGAGCCTCCGTGTGAAATTTCGCTCATGAATGTCGTAATTAGTAATGAATATTGGGGTCATTGTGAGCGTGGCAGTAGTAATACGATGCGTATAATTTGCATTTGTACGGACCGAATTCAATCACGACCAAAACGTTCTTATGTCATTCATCGGAAAAAAGTGGCTCACAGACGGACGGAGCAAAACCAAAATTACTCAGATTGTAATTGTGATCATTTGTATAGAGATATGTGCATAACTTCTACTTCTCCTTATGGTTGTTGCAAAACAGACCAACTGCACAAATTTAGTAAATGTTATAAAAACTAAACAAGAACGAATCAAACAATGCAAATAAGAAATTGTAGTAAAAACTGCATATTTTTAAGCCTACCTCCAATAAGGTCTGGCAGAAGCGGGAATAAGTCATCCCGTATATGCCAATTCGGATCAGTAGTTGGTGGCCATGAAAAGTCCACCATCAGATTTTTTCCCTTTTTATTGATGCATTCTTCTGTATTCTGAAAAGCGAAAACAAATTGCATGAAAGAAAATACGAATGCGCTTCAATGCTATGCTTGCCATCTCTAAAGCATCTATATCGACACCGCTTCCACCCAGGTAAAATGCTACAGGTTCGGTAAGTGGCTTCGGGCGTCTCCTCAAAACCTTAACTGCATCGTACACAAAGTTCTCTGTAATACGAGTGCAGTGCATCGCAATGACCTCTTTTAGATTGTTACAGTTCTTCACTATTTCTAAAAGACCTTGATCAGTAACCGAGAGACAGCTTCTGATGTTTAATTTCTCCAAGTCTGGTAAATCAATTGCGAATTTCCGCAAACATTCATCCGTGATTAGTCTATTGTTGCTACAAGTCAATTCCTTGAGCTTGGTAAGACGCGTTATATGCCTGATTATTGGCTGTGTGATGACATGGTTTGTCACGATTATGAGTGCTTCCAGTTGATCTGCTTTTTGTATAGCAAGTTTATCGAACAATTCCACACGCAGTGTTGCAATAATTGTTGGTACGAACATTAATTCGAGATATTTTAAGCTGGGCAAATCTGCCACCGAGTCATATACGGCATCCGTGCAAGGTATTTTGAGAACTTCTAATTTGGGAAAGTATCCGGACATCTGTGTGTAGAATTCAGTGGTGATGCAATGCCACTGACGAACGTCGAGCTCCCTCAGATCGTCGAAATTTGGATATGCATTTATTATGTAAGCGGGCTGAATGCTGTTACAACCGTACAAATCCAGTTTCTCCAGATTCTGTAGTTTCTCAATATTTTTTCCTAAAAATGCATAGTAACAAACACAGTGTAGCGAACATATTCATAAAAGTGCAATATATACTAGGATATCCTACCTGTTAGTTCGCTGTTTCCTGAGAGGCTTAGTCTCTTCAAACAGGGTAGTTTTCTAACCGTCAGTAAGGCGTTGTCACTCAATGAGCATCCACACAACGTTAAATCGGTTACCTTCCTAAAATTTGCTATCATGTTACATAGGACGTGCTGCTTCAAGGAGGTCCCTTTGAAAACGACAATTTTCGAGTTACAGCAGTATGTGCCAATGAAATCCATGAGGCGATCGCGATAATGTTCTGGTAGCACACCCGATATATTCTCAACGTACGGGCCAGCTATTTCCAGAAAATCGCGAGCTTCCCATAAAGTCAATGTGTCGAATGCCTCCATATTTAAAGACTTAAATTGGAGCCTGCAACAGAGTCTGAAAACCTCGCGAAAGCGATAGCACACACGAGCGAAACGCACTTGATCACACAATTCCAGTTTGCGGCAAATTGCTTCGAGACAGTCGTCATTGAGCTTTAGCATGCCTTCATTAGGTTTACCAGTCAAATAATCTTCATTTGGCTTGGGTTGATGCCAGCTGTCGCATGCTTTTATGTACACGCGCTTGTTTTGGATTTTGTGCTCCTTGGCTTGAAGCGCTCTATCCGCAGAATAAACCATAATAGAAATTTTAATCAAATAAATTCAAGCAGAAATGCTTCACAAAATTATTAATAATGTATCTTATTATAGCATTAGGAGTATATTAACACCGATCCTGGCTCTTTGGTAACATTTAACAGAGAGTCCAAGCAGACATGCCTTGAACTATCACGAGTTCTCGAAATGGGTGCAAATTGAATTAGAAAAAGCACAAAAGCTCCAAAGAGGTAGAGTTGGTGTGTATGCCATCATTGAGATAGAACGGTTCATAGTATGCTCAACTTATAACACGTAATACTTAAATAATTTCAATCAAATATTCTTTCTCTAATTATAAGTTACAACTTCACACCTTTAACAATTATAAACAGTTCAAGTATACCTTGGTTTATATAAAGAAAAATATATATAAGCTCCCTCCCACTTACACGGCGGCCGACGAGGCTTCTACGAAATTAATGAAAGCCACATTTGGGGCGTTCCGTCGAGATCGTTTTTTATCGACAAATGGACGAACCTTTGCAATCAAGCCATATCTTGAAAAATATCTTGCTAAATCATCTTTGGTGAACTTAAAAACAAAAAAAATTTATAAAATAAAAAAAATTTTGAAAAATCAATATAGGCAATTCACTCACTGTTTTTGGAATATTGTAGGCAAACACATTATATACGAGACAATGGTCTTCGGTGTATGCTAAGAATTCTTTAAAATAAAAATTTGGGTGGTACTCTGAAAAAATTAATTGTGATGAAAAACGGTCTCCAGATCAAATATTGGTAAAGTTTACCTGCGGAGAAATCCATATTTCGTATGCGATCGAATAATGATCAAATGTTAAAATGAAGTATTATTCTTATTTCAAATGTTGTTAGGTATTTTTGAATGTTAGGTATTTTTTTAACGTTGATTAAAAAATACAAATTGAAGCGAGTATACTCTACTTCCGAATTTGTTGAAAATTTTTGACAATATAACGAGCAAACATTCACAATAGTGTAGTCATTCTCCAGTCAAAATAGATGCTACAGAGTTGTATTCAAATCTTTAGAAATTTCCAGATTTTTTCGTCAATTTTCGTTCCAAATAAGAATTGCATTGGCCGCGGCTAGCTCACAGTGACGGTCGGGGTTCTTAACTCGCCACACTGCATCGGGGGGAGCAACATTAAATGAAAAGGGTAAGTAAAATGATATCCGATTTACCTACGATCTCTAACTCACCATTTCTTTCCTCCCTAGCCGGCTATCCTCCTTACGCCAATCGGCAAGCGAGCCCGACCCATCTCTGCCGCCTTAGCGTAACATTTTGGATATCTTATATATATATATATATATATATATATATATATATATATATATGCGAGTATATATATCTACACTTTGTATATATGTTTGTTCATTCCTTAAATTTAAACACGTGACATATGTATACGATACCACATACCTTTTTAACATAACATACACGAATACCTTAATTTATGAATAATCTGTTACACCTATATAAGTTTACATGAGTCTTAAAAAAACAATATACTACATATAAACCTACATATATTACTCGTAATTTTCAACTTATCTGGTATGGGGCGGAAGCCACCTTCCTGCTTCTTTCTCTGTAGTTGGTGTTTGGAATGAACGTCCTCACACAAAATGTTGAGGGCGCGAACACTTCCCACAAGCACCACCGCAAGACGTAATATTTTTAAAAAAAGTCGCTGTTGGAGTCAACAAGAGGGCGCTTTTGGCTGATGTAGGTTTCGCTGGGGTCGGTCAGGAGATAGATTCTTAGCTGGTGTTGCCTCGAGAGTGTCAGTGTGAAGAATAGAGTTCATTGTTGGGCCGCTGGCGTTCTTATAGGCCCAAACTGCCAAATCGTCCAGTAGATACTATTTTTGTAGGAATGGCCAATTCCCTCTGTTGCTAAGGCCATTGTTCATTGCCGTTGTTCCTGCATTGTTGTTATTGGTTTTATTTGCCCTTGTATCACCTTCAACACCTTGTTGTTGTTTTTCATGTTATTGTTGTGGTAACACTTGTCTTTGGGCGACCTTTACCGTTGTGTTGTTGTTGTTTCTGTTTGGGTTTTGCTACTCCCTTTCTGTTATATGTCAGCTGTTCTGCTGAATACACGCGGTCAAGGCTTAGTTACAGTTCTGAGGTATAGATGGCGCTGCCTCAGATGAGTTGGGGGCACTTGAGGTTGCTTGCTGTTTGTGGAAATCAACTTTTTCATATTCCTTCTGACACATAAAATTTGGTGTCCCATTTCTCTCGGCCATTTTCATTTTTGTTTAATTTTAAGTTTAATAAATAAATTAATTATCTATAAAATATTTTTTTAGTAGCTCATAAAAGTCACTACAAGTAGTGACCCCGACGTGATCGGCGTATCATACGAAAAGGGTGCTTTCGACTAAATTTCATATTTGTATTTCTGCGCGTTATTCATTCAACCACAAATTTTGCTTTTCTTTTAAACATGACTTTACAACATTCTCCAGTTAAAGACTCTGGTACTTCGGCCCTGAGGGAAAACAGTGATGAAATTACGAGCAAACCTTCGACTTCCATGTTTCCATCGGATGATCAGGGTGCACCCGCTCTGCATGCGGTCGCTGTGGTTAAGCTTCCAAGCCCATTCTATCGTGACAATCCAAGCCGTTATTTCACTGCTGCTGAAATGAAATTTGAAATGTATACCAGCGCAGGGCAAATATGATGCACTCAAACATCGCATAATAAACAGCTTGTCAAAGTCCCAGGAAGTAAAACTTCGCCGACTGCTTAGTGGACAACCTTTGGGCGACGAAAAGCCTCCACTGCTCTTGCAGCGCCTCCGAAATTTATTCGCAGGCCAGTGCAATGAAAGTGTGTTGCGAAGCCTTTTTTCGAGCAGCTTCCTGAGAGCGTCCGTGGACTGCTAGCTATAAGTGAGTTAACAGACGTAGCAAAACTTGCTGAGCGAGTTGACCGCGTCATGGAGATCATTAACCAGGACAACAGAAGTGTCATTCGCCACGATACAAACCCTTTGCCCGTTGAGCCAATCAACGAAATTAGTCAGCTTATGGCGCGATTGACAAGCTGTCTAAGCAAGTAAGCCAGCTTGCTCATAATCACCATTATCGTGGTCGTAGCAATAGTCGCACACGTAGCTGTTTCGCCTACTCCTGAGGCCAGTAAAGGCGACGGGTGTTTTCACCATCAAAGGTTCGGCTCAAAGGCTTACAAGTGCCGTGCTCCATGCAACTGGGAGCGCTCTTTCAACTAAACATGCCTGCGCTTATTGAGGCAGCTGCCGGCACCGAGCAAACATCAAAACGCCTCAAAGTACGAGACAAAAAAGCAGGCATTTGGTTTTTAGTTGACACCGATGCTAACGTTTTGGTCTACCCAAAAGCACAAATAAAGATTTAAAAAAATAAGCGCAAACAAATTATTTGCAGCAAACGGTTCGTGCATCGAGACTTTCGGCACCAAAAGTTCGACACTTGACCCAGGACTTCGTCGTGAGTTTCCTTGGGCGTTCATCATCGCAAATGTATCGGTACCAATTTTGCGCGCGGACTTCATCCATCACTACGGACTTGTTATCAGTCTCAAACAAAAGCGGATGAGGATCCCGTCACACACATTCACGCTTGTTTACAGCCAGATAACTCTAATCAATCACCTGTTTATACTGTTGATAAGACAGGTCGGTACGCTCATATCTTACAAGAGTTCCCGTCAATAACTACAGCAGCAAACCGCAGCATTGCTGAGCACTCCGTGCAACATCACATCATTTCGAGGGGCCATCAAGTAGCTGAGCGTACACGCAGACTAGCAGGTGACAAGCTCCAAGCGGCTCGCGATGAGTTTAAATTGATGTGCAGCAGGGTATTTGTCAGCAATCAAAAATCGAATCGCCTCACCGCTCCATATGGTGGAAAAGAGTTCAGGTGGCTGGCATCCTTGTGGTGACTACCGCCGCCTCAATGCGATCACAATGCCCGACAGGTACCCAATCTACGACCGCTGCTGGGAGCTAGCCACGGCCACCACACTGCATCAGTCGAAGGGGGGTTCGTAACAATATTATAGAGTATTTGGTTTAGAGTGCGGTGGAATGAGACAGTACATGGACAGAATTTGATCAGTGTAAAAAGAGTATTTACGAACGCAGTTAGCGTAGTTGTCAGGATGGACAGATTACAATAGCTGAAGGCCCAGGTTCGATTCCTGAGAGGGTTCATAGTTGGTGTGCTGTTGATTTCTGAGACATAATAAAATGCCTTTCATTGAAAGATCTCTGATGAGGGCAAGTGGCGTGTCCGAAATAGCTATAAGATCTGCCAAAATGTTTCAATAATTCTCCTTCTGACAATTATTACGGTGACATTCACACATACACATTTGCATCTACCGTGTACAACTTGTCTGTCAATAAATTCGCTGAGAGATAATCTTAATATTACAATAGTATTTAATCAATTTTCTGTTTTTGATTGAGTTTAGGTATGGGAAAGTGGAAGTGGACGGAATAGTAGGCTTGTAGGTTTGTAAAATCGAGTGATATAGCGCGTTTCCACCGAAAGCTAAACTGCAGTTAAGAGCTCTGTTAAATTTAAGAAATTTCATGTTTCCACCGGAACTGAGTTTACCAGTCCATAAGCATTTTTATGTCAGGGGCTGCATCTGCGACTTTCATGTTTTGTATTTGCTCTTTTAGGATTTGCTATTTCCAAATTATGAAAGTAAACACTTCATTTATTGCAGAAAATATATATTTCTGCTAAAAATAAAGAACATTGAAATTTTTTGTACAGAAATTCTACCACACACCACACAAAATTTATGTTCGCTTCTTTTGTTCGTTTACCTACGGCGCTAGCTGCGGGTCCAGGCATAACAGGCTTCCGCTGTTAATATAACATTTCCTGTTATGGATTATGTAAAAAACAAAAGTGAGTTTTGAAAGTCACTTTTATACAAAAACAATTGAATGGGAATTTGTTCATTTAAATCCAATGTTAAACAGCAGTTAAGCGTAAACTGCAGTTAAGGCTCGGTGGAAACGCGCTTTTAAATTATGAACAGTAAAATACCTTTAGATATCTATTTTAATTAGTTGCTAAACAGACACCATCGAAATTGTGAATTTGGAAAATATTTGGTTCTTCTCGTACTGATTTCTTTTGTCTGCCGTTCCAGATTAGTTTCGGAAAATAGTAGGCAGACACCACAGAGACGCGACACTTGAACGTGTCTCGTTTTGCGCACACTTACACATGCGGCTGATTTTCTTAAAAATTCTGGTTAACCAATAATAAACAAACCTATCCATATTTGCCACTAATGACAAACAAAGACAGTTTTTTTTAAACGTTAGAAAATTTAACGTGTGATGTCGGTTCTCTGTGTTTTTCTGTAGTAGGCTACACGTCGTTTCCTGACGCCATCTATTGAAATAATTTTAAACATAAAGCACAAAAACACAGTCAAGTTTAGGCGGCACCCTGTTGTGTGCGGTTCTGAGTTTAGTGAAAGAAAACACCAAAATGCAAACAAGTCAATTATTGACATTTGGTATCAAATGCGAGTTTGAATTATTGAATTTTGAAGATTTGCGATTCTAAACGCTGGCGAAGTAAGGAAAATGTATGCTGATAGTTATCAGCGGTATGGAACACCGTTGGAGCCATTGGAGGAAGGTATTATCTGACTATCACTTTATCCGTTTTTATTAAATTTAGAACTGGGGCGAAATCGCAATCATTTTAGACGCAGTGCCGTCCAAGAAACCCGTGTATGTGCAAGATCAAATTGTGACGGACGAGAACGGCAAGAGACGTTTCCATGGCGCATTTACGGGAGGTTTTAGTGCAGGTTTTTGGAATACGGTGGGTTCGTTGGAGGGTTGGAAGCCGCAGACATTTAAGAGTTCGCGTAATGAAAAAGCACCCCAGAGAGAAGAACAGCGACCTGAAGATTTTATGGATGATGAGGATATGGGCGACTTTGGCATAGCACCACAGCGCATACAGACAACTGAAGAATTTTCAATCAACATCAATGAAGGGCGGAAGCGTAAGTTACAACAGCCTAGTACTGGACCCATACCGGGTACTCCGGTGTTGGAGGAACTACTGAGGCCAGTGAAAGATAATGTGGCCATACGGATGTTGAAACACATGGGTTGGCGCCCTGGACAGGGTATAGGACCGCGTGTAACTCGAAAAGAAAAGAAAAAAGCCAAAGAGCGCAACAAGCGTGAGATGTATATACAGGAACGGTACGGCTGTCAGTCAAACGACGGCGAGTCCGTATCATGTGAACCTAATATTAATGCGGATAATTCCGATCAAGATACTGGATCGTCTTCTGAGGAGGATGATGAAATCACATTTGCCCCTGACGATTTTGAGCTCTGCAATTACAAAGTGAAAAAAGATCTTTTTGGTCTGGGCTACACTGGATTGAGTCGAGATCCGGTACTGTCGCAAAATCCTGGAACTTCTACTACGGAACATATTAATTTCTTTGAAAATTTGGAAATTGGCGATAGAAGCAACCGTAAAATACCAATCAGCGGGCAAGCCTTTGGCGTAGGCGCTTTTGAAGAAGAAGATGATGATATATACGCAAGAGATGATTTGTCCAAATATGATTTCACTCTTGAGAATAAAAAAAAACCAAAGAAAAAGCCTGTAAAGCACGTACAAGATCCGAATGTTCTCGAGGGGTTCGTTGCTGCCTCGACCAAATTTGAGTTTCCTCCACCTTACACAGTTGAATTGCCGCCTGGTTACAAACCACGCAATTGGGCGCTGCGTAAGACCCGGTTTGCTCCTTTAGATCCCGAACGTGCCAAAGAGATACGTTTAAGTACAGCAGACATTTTTGAACCCTCACAACGAGGCCAGATGTTAGGTGAGCAATTAGATGAGGCACCCAGCACTAGTGCCAAAGCACAATTATTAATGGAAAAGCAAAAGGCATTTACACCAGAAATGCCGGAGACGTACAAGAGTCAGATTTTAGGTGAGCAATTAGGTGAGGGGCCCGGCACTAGTGCCAACGCACAATTATTAAAGGAAAAGCCAAAATCATATATGAAAGATATGCAGCAAATGTACAAGAGCAGAGAGGAGAAAACTAAGGAGTTGCTGGAGCGCATTTCGGCGAGGAGCAGGAACTTTACACAAGGTGGAATAATTACCGCCGAAGGTGAGGAAAAATCTAAACCAACCGCAACTAGCACAGAGGCAGCGGGTCAGCGGGAACGTGAAGATTTGTTGGAGAAAGCCAGAAGTAAAACCCAGAATATAGGTAAAAGTTTCCTTTAGTTTCTTGAATTGTGAACAAGTTTATATTCTATGCAGCTACCGTACCATTATCTGGAAACTTTAAACCTTTCCTGGGCGATGATGGAAAGCAGCGACGCTATGAGCAATTTTTAACTGAAAACTTGCGCTCAGAAGAAGAGGCACGTACATTCTTGCGGACAATTCAACCTGTTAATTTGTCCGCGTGGGACCGCGAGATGGAGATGAAAGAGTTCATGCAGGCGAGGAATCTTTATAAGCCTTTGGAAGGTTCTATGTCGGACAGGTGTGCTAAGTTATTCACACAATTCATTATATATATATATATATATATATATATATATATATATATATATATATATATATATATATATATATATATCTGTTAGATGTGAATGAATCGTAGTTTTCTGTAATTTTGACGAACTTTTATTTCAGATTCATTACTGAATCTTCGGTCGCGACTGAAAAAGCAGTTGTCGAGATCGAAAAGGAAAAGGACAAGAAAATAGTAGTGGTGCGTACAAAAACCATGTGGAAACCGGCTGCTTTGCTTTGCAAACGTTATAATATTGCCGAGCCTTTCGGCGGTACAATGGTGGAAGAGAAGCGGCGAACGCGCTCGAGATTATCCGTGTTTGATTATATTGAATGTTCTGTCAATGCTAAAGACACTTTTCAAACACCTGTTATCATACCGAAACATATTGAAGCCCCCAAACCAATCAGAAGGGAAGCAGTATTTCATGCAAAGGAGGATACTAAAGCAGCAGAAAAACCCATCGAGCTTGTAAAGCTGGAGCCTGAAGTGTCAAAGAAACCAGCAGAGTTTGTGCCTATAATTAGGCAGGAAACAGTTCCTACCCAGGAAAACGTAGTGTCAACCCCAACTTCAGCGTCAATACAGCCAAAACCGTATGTTCCCAAAACTGATTTAGAAAAACGTGTTATGGAGTGTATGAAAATGCCACTACTAGAGAGGACAGAAATTTATAAAGCCATATTCGCCGATAGTAGTAGTGAGGAGGAGGAAAAAGAAATCGTGGATAAGAAGCCGGAGTTGGAACACGATGGTACCACGAAGAACCCAACATCGGGAGACTTTATCACTTCCGCTGTATCCAAACCACTTTCAGCAGCTGCTGCTAATTTATTGCGAAATAATTCACCGCCGAGGGGAATATTTGCGGCGTTGTTCACACCCAATGAGCAGACGATTGCCGATTCTGAAAAGACCACGAAGCCTACGAACGATGATGTAAAGCCTACGAAGGATGATGTAAAGCCTACGAACGATGATGTAAAGCCTACGAACACCGATCCCGTTACGTCAACGAAGATCACTAATGCCAAAACGCCCATGGACATTACAACAGGCATTGTCCCCAGAGTGTTGTTCACGCCTAGAAGCGCCCATCTCACAAAAAAAGAAAAGACGATTGAGGATGAAGCAAATGTGTATGGCCCCAGGGTCCCCGACCACATTGGCCAATCCACAACAACGGCCAAGAAAGAAAAAACAGACTCGCAAATTGATAACAAACTGTTGAAATTGCTACAAAATCAGAGGTCGGCTAAGCACAAAGGTGTTGTTGTCGAAGAAGAGTGGGTGGAGAAGACCGGCGACGATAACAGCAGCAGTGCTGATAGCGAAAGCAGTACGGATGAGAAACACAAAAAAAAGTCCAAGAAGTCGAAGAAGAAATCAAGCAAGGAACACGATAGAAAACAAAAAAAACATGCTAAAAAGTCCAAAAAATATGAGAAATCGCATAAACACAAGAAGACCAAGAAGCATTAGGCAGGCAGTGCGAGCAGGCTACGTACTTTATTGAACTATTTGAGAGGCGTGTCCACCTTCAAGCAAGGTTTATTGCTAAATATTTGCTAAATGTGTATATAAGTAGTACGTTTATTTCAGTAACTGAGTGCAGTTGCTATCTCCTCCGGCGAATCAATTTCAATACCTTGATCGTTGGTCACTGCTGTAATTGCCACTAATTTGATCCGTATTCTATAAATGAAAACTGATTTATGATTGTACAAATAGATTTTATGTTGGAAATAGGAAGACCAAAGCCTGTCTCCCAACCGAGATACAAACCGAAATATGAATCGGCTACTCTCAAATTTTACTTAACTACGCCTTAAAGTTCCCTGAAGACTCAGTTATAGAAAATGCATTCTTCTCGTAAAGCTCTTGGTATATGTCCGTAAAAAGATGCACCAATTGGTTTTGGTTCAAAAAATTAAAGATTAATTATTATTACATCTCTGAAAATGTAGTGTCCAGAAAGGTTTCCCGATATTTTTTAAATGCAACAACCCCAACAATTTCAACAAAAATGTGATGGAGTGCAAAAAAATGTATCCTAGTAAAACTTGAAGATAACTTGTAAAATAAGAATATAATTCAAAATATCCTATTCGTTTTCTTCGGGTTGTGGCCCCAAACCCAATTTTAAGTTTTGCTATACTATGCCCAATTTGCCACACCCCATTAATTCATTTTTCCTTAAGGAATACGTGTCGTGTCAGTTCCACTTACGTTTCCTCCAGCCAGTCACGGTAGCTTTTGTGCTACCAAATTTAGGAGCAAATAGAACAGGAGCAGCCTGATTTAAAGTGCAATTAAAATGCGATAGCTCAGAATGGCCAATAAAGCAACAATTCAAGGAACTATTAGAAGAGTCAATGAACAAAAAACAGAGAGTAGTCCATCGTCCTCCATCGCT
The DNA here is from genome assembly GCA_920105625.2 of Clusia tigrina. Lineage (NCBI taxonomy): Eukaryota > Metazoa > Arthropoda > Insecta > Diptera > Clusiidae > Clusia > Clusia tigrina. The sequence continues at coordinate 204,468,153 of OV050032.1, forward strand.
ACACACGCGTGTCGCACGGGGGTACAAACGTAGCCGTTCCAACGTAGAAATCGCCTGCGGCCCACTTCCGCCCTTCACAATTTGATCAATTTTTATTTTCAAATAGTGTTCATTCAGTTTAGTTCACACCTTGAAACACCTCCCGCGGGAGAGGGATGTGGGCATGGGTGTGAGATTCGGTGGTTAAACCGCGTACTTTAATATGTTATGATGCAAAATTCTGTATATCGTGCTTAGCTTAGGAAAAATTAAAAGTTGAGACAATGGCAACGTCCTGGATACGATACTTAAAATTATTGTTGCGAATCATGCTACTCTGTCAATCATTGGGTTGCTTCATAGGATCAGTAATCATTTTTATTAATGCCATGAATGGCATAATATCAGTCCCAAATGTTTTGTGGATATTGTAAATAAAACAAGAACTCGAATGTTCCCTATAATTGCTATATCAGCTGATGGAAGTTCATGATTGTTTGTTTACTTAGCCTTCTTTGAAACAATAGTATAGTTGGGTTTAAAAAACACAGGTCTACAGCTCGAAGAAAACATATATAAAAAATGTTGGTTTAAAGGAAAAGAATTTGTTAGAATAAGTGCATTGCGATTTTAATGATGTACGAATGTGTGCGAAACGCAAATTTATCGTGTTAAATAAGATCGCTTTTTATATGTTAGTTTCCAGACAATTGAAAATGTAATTAAAGAAATTATTCCAAGTACTTAGAGTAAATAAATATGAAATATGTGCATAGCTATGTACCAGCAAATGTGTTTCTATGTATTGAATCTCCATTCAAATTTAATATAGGTATACTATAGTGTATTTTCTTCGCTCCATGTAAATACTTCTGTTTGAGATGACCAAAGAATTCCCCTGCAGTTTTTATTCACAATATGAGGGGTTCCAGTTATAGATGCAGAGTTATTCCCTTTGAAAGTAGACTTTACTTTATACGACCTCGTTCGTTTATACCAAAAATTACAGTTGGGTTCCTACTTCTGCATAAATCGATTATAGAAAGTATGGGACCAAAGGGCAGTTCATATTTAACTCGATGTCATCATTTATGATGTTGCGATCTTCAACATTCATATAAATGAATAAAATTAAGTTAAATCCAAAATTACTACGTTTCGTATTATCTTAGTCGGGTACAGAAAGTGCACCCTAACGGTATAACTATATTCTACTTGGCGGACAATTTTACTGTGCCTGCTGAAAGTAAAAACTATATTTCCATCGATCACAATCAAAAAACTCGCACACACAGCCAAATATTTTCTCTCTGAGCTTACCTTCATATGCCTTCTCAATTAGTTATTTTGATACTATATCGTAGCGCTTTCAATGCCTGTTTGTGAATTTTAACTAATATTTTTGAAAAATATGTGTTTGCAGGTGTTTATTGTCGGTCTATTGTGAACGTTTCAAGTGGTTTTTGTACATAGTTTGTGAAATCTAGTTGGAATAGGCAGTTAAAAGAGATAGAAAAAAACGTTGTACGATATTGTCAGTTATTGTGATCTCTCACCAACTCCCAAACATCACACTGGATATTGCCGTATCCTCATCTTAAGAAAAACAAGCCAAATTTCTATATGGGCAAGATCACTAAATAAACTTCAATGCTTATAAGCGATTTAACTATTTCCCCAGCGTCTATGCTAATATCACTGAGATGCCGATAAATGTGGATTGAAGTAAATGAAGCGTAGGATTTTGGCAACGTTTTTTGTTTTTTTTTTCAGCAACAATGTTCGAATATTTATGGTATACACTATATACTTAGTTACGAGCATACGAGTACGTACTATATCATTTGTTACCGTAAAGAGAAAAGAGATTTCTTCTGCTTGCGACTGAGCGCAGTTTAGTAGTTAATATACGTGCTTCTCAACGACAGGTCGCAATGGTTACGAGGCGTGTCGAAACGTGAACAGTGAAATTTATCGAAGAAGTTTAAAAAGTATTTGAATTTTTCAATAACAAAACGCTTGCAGTCATAACCATAAATAAAATGAAGTTTATATAATATAAAGTGTAACGAAATAAAATTATAAATTATATATTTAAGTTACATACATATATCAAATAACCTTGCCAAACAAACCTCGGTCGTGGTGAAAACTATTTAATAAAACCAGTTGGCATTTTATTGTTGTTGCTGTGCCTGTGCCTGCTACGACTGCAGATGCTAACGTTAATTAAAATTTAGCCGTGTGTTTGCCAGATATGTTTAGAAAAATATGAACTAGTGGTTATATCATAAAATCTGATTTTAGAAGTTTTATGTTCTTTTTTTTAGTTTTCAATGCAAGTAAATCCTGTAACATGCCAAAAAACATCAAACGTTTTTATGCAGCCATACATTTTTGGCATTTACAATATCGACACACACACACACACATTCATATGATTGTATGTGTATTGAAAACTGCAAATGATCCCACAAACATTTTAACTTTATTTTCTCATTTGGGTAATAAAATATATTTTAATATCGTAAAAAGTTAAAAGTAAAAACTCGCTTGTCAAAGCAAGTCTCACAGTGAGATCATTTTAAGCGCTCTTTTTTTGGTAGTTTGTGTGGCTGTGTGGCTAAGTGGCTGCGTGTCTACTCTCCAACAGGTCAGTGGATGGCTGCCTGATTTGTAGCAGCAAAAATGCCTCTGCTTTATTGTGATATCGTATAAATATTATTACGATATGTTTTTTTAAACAATTTTTCCAAATATTTTCATGCTTCGACACATTTTTACCAACAAAATGTTGGCATTATTTACGCTGTATTTTGTATACTTAAATTTGTATGTATGTACATAACTCTGCTGCTGCTCTTTTGCTTTTATAAATTAATATGTACATATGCATGCATGTATCATATGAACTACGTATGTACGTCTATTTGTATGTAGATGTATTAAGCCAACGTGTTGTTTGGTTGGTTGGTAGCAAGTTGGCTAAGAGCATATTATTGCATATTAATTATTAGTATTTTGTAGACGTATGCATGTTGTAAATATGATCAATGTCTCGCTCTCACTCTCCCGCTCTTGCATGTTTTCTTCCTCGTTCACTAAATGATTTAATACAGCCGTATTTGTACAGGCGGTTGGTTCAATGTTTAGTTTTGGCAAAATCAGTTTATCAAATTACAACAACGCTGCTCGTCTGTGCCCGTGTGTTTTTGGCTGCTGCACGTCTGCTGTGTTGTTGTTTGTTGTTGATAGTGCAGTTTCAATAATAACCATTTTGCTTTTGAATCGGGCACTTTCTTTGTTACAGCGACAATAAAGTGTGTGTGCTTGTGCATTACAATATAATATAATATTTTCGTCATGTTTAACAACTTTTAAATTTATGCATTGCAATATATATAATTGTTTAAAATTTTTTTTTTTAATAATTTCATTGAATAATTGTTAAAATATAAACGAGCAGAGCTTCAAATGCATTGAAATAATTGCAATAACCACAAATTATAATGTTAAATTATTGTGTAACGTTCGTAGAGGGTGTAATTGTTTCATTGTGTTCGTCGTGTGCTCCAAAATGTGGCCGTCCTGTATTCCCGATAACTCTACAAATACACTCAAATTATCGTCGGATCCAAAATAATGAATCAAAATGTTGCTGATAGTTTGGTAAGTTTGGTAAATAAAATATTTATCTTCTTAACATCTATTTTCTACATTAGCACCTTTGTGCTAGTTTCTGCATGTAAGCGACACAGTTTACGGTGTGCACTATTTAAATGACGAATATATACAATGTATCTAGTATTAATTTCTCTTCTTTTTACATATTTACAATTCTGTTAATTATAAATGGCTTCAATGAAAGTGATAAATTTGTTGTTAATAAAAGAGTTGCACACTCAAACACATACCCCACAAACCCATGCATAAGCGCAACACGTGTGTGCATGTGTGTGTGTATGAGAAAATTGCTGTGCTGCTGAAGTAAGCATATTTTTAATGCTTTTTTATTATAAAAAATAAAAATATTGGTGAAAGGCAAGTGTAAGAACAGCAATGAAAATTCAGTTAATATTTTCCAGCTTTCTTTCTTGCGGAAAGAAAATAAATGTGTATATTTTTAGTGAAAGTATTGAAATGTAAATCATAGACAGTTTATTTATTTACTTAAATAAATAGGTTCCGGGTCATTGCATTTAGTAATAATTTCAAACCAATTATACTGTTGCTGTAAACATGGAGAACAAAGTGGGTATTCAATTGGCCGATGCGTTTTCCCATTCCAAATAATGTTAGAGAAAAAGCATTACACTATTATTCTACTATTATAACAAGGCACATTAACCAGGTAACAGCTTCGCGGCATACATTTGTTCATTCCAAATAATGTTGGGGAGAAAAAACATTACACCATTATTCCACTATTAAACAGGGCACACTTTCTAACCCTACGTCTCCACGGGCAATTTTTGATGGCATAACATCTGTCAAATTTGATTGCAATGGTTGGCAATATTTTAATGGTGGGCATTGCGATGTTATGCCATCGTCATTTTGAAAATGCCGTCAAGCAATCTAGTTCGCTGTACCCACGCTTGAAAAAATTTTCTATTTATACGATGAAGAGGAAAAAAGAAGGAAACCGAAATTCTGGGTGAATCCTTTATTACAAAGAATGCAAATGCACAGTCTCCATTCATTTTAGCGTTTTTATTAATTTAATAGATGCGGTAAAACAAAATTGTCCGACGATGCTTCCACTGTAAGCGTCACGAAAAAATGAAAAAAGGCTGTCAAACAAACAAAATGACAACTGATTGCAACACAGCACGTTGGCAATTTATGGCATAACATATTTCATAACATCAATTGCCAACTTGAAGCAATTTGGAGTCTCCATTGGCAATTTGCTTGAAATTGCCAATGGCATGCCATCAAAAATTGCCCGTGGAGACGTAGGGTAAGGAACAGCCGTGCGGTATAAATTTGCCGGACATGCTAAAAAGTGCAAGGGGTGGTTAAATATATCGAGACAAGTTTATTAAGGACGGTTTCAATGACGAGGTTTGCGACAGATTTCCCGCTGGGCTATTCACTATAAACAAAATTCCCTGTATTAGTACGGTAACCCTACGTCTCCACTGGCAATTTTTGATGGCATGCCATTGGCAATTTCAAGCTAATTGCCAATGGAGACTGCAAATATTTTATGCCATAAATTGCCAATGTGCTGTGTTGCAATCAGTTGTCATTTTGCTTGTTTGACAGCCGTTTTTCATTTTTTCGTGGTGCTCACATTGGAAGCATCGTAGGACTTTTTCGCTTTACCGCATCTATTAAATTAATAAAAACGCTAAAATGAATGGAGACTGTGCATCTGCATTCTTTGTAAAAAAGGATTCACCCAGAATTTCGGTTTCCTTCTTTTTTCCTCTTCATCGTATAAACCAAAAAAATTTTCAACTCGGGCACAGCGAACTAGATTGCTTGACGACATTTTCAAAATGACGATGGCATAACATCGCAATGCCCACGATTAAAATATTGCCAACCTTTACAATCAAATTTGACAGTTGTTATGCCATCAAAAATTGCTCGTGGAGACGTGGGGTTAAGGGCCACTATAAACTTTACACAAAAAAGGACCCTGCAAAAGATATTGTTATTATTTCTGTTCAGCTTACGAAGTCACAAAAAAAAGTGTGCAACTATAAAACTTTAAAAGAACATTTGAACAGTCTTTCGATATTAATGATGTTCCGATTAGCTGTATGCAAATGCAGAGAATACAGAGAAATGACTCTTGTTTTGCGCACAATTAAACATGTGCAAAACTGTAGTAGTGTGGCTGATTGTCTTCAGAATTCTGGTTAACTAATGATAAACAAACCTATCCATATAAGCAACTAATGATAAACAAAGACCGTTTTTTTAAATGCCAGAAAATTTGACGTTTAAGTGTTCCGCCTCTATGGTCTCTGATGCAGGGCTTTCTTGGGAAGCAAGTTCATTGAGTTTACAGTAATTAATTCTACGAAAAAACTACTTGTAATTAATCATCATTTAGTAATAAAAAAAGGGTGAAGTGGTGTTATAGAAAAACCATAAAATGGCCTTTAATTAAAGAATTAAAGTATAATATAATATAAAGTATTTATCCCCACCATCAAAATATTAAAAATTCAATTTGATTGATGTATTTTATGAATATTTATTAATATGAATATTAGCGGTGCTTCTTTCAATGCGAGTGTGAATAAAATGCCCACTTATCCATACATATGGACCGCTTAGCGCCTCAAACAGCAGTGCTGCCAAGACCATTTTGTTGTCTATTGTGAACGAGAAAAAGAGAAAACCAAGAATTATCTGCTGTAATTATATAAAAAGCTGTAATTATATAAAATATATAGTATATTATCGTCTATTAATTAATATGTACACATTTAAAGTTAAATTACCAACGCTTGCTCAGAATTTGCCATTTTAAAATTTCCCTTTTCCCCTGTAAAATTAGTTTACAAATGTGTATGTATAAGCATTTTAATTGTCAAAACCAGTACTGCCAAATACTAGACTATTAAGCGACGGGTAGCGTTTTATTCACACTCGCGTTGAAATAAACACAGCTTATATAAAAAAGCAAACTATTACGTAGTTGAGGTAAAAAATCAAAGCTTCACAACTGTTTAGTTCTTAATAGCTTCTCATTTTAGAGTTTTGTGTACTTTATATTAATCGCATTCGATTCGTAACTTGTATCGAGCTTGTAACGAGTTGTGCGAATAAAACAGCAAACGAATAAGTGGTAAACTTGGCAGCACTGTTTCAACTGCTTTTTTAAAATTTACTTTTTTATATTTTTTATACAATCTCATCATTTGAATATAATTTAAATCAATACAACAATAATATTAAAAATCCAAAGATTAATTTTTGTTTTCTTTAAATTTAATCAGCTAAAATATAAAAAATCCCAGGTAAATTTTCATGGGTAATTTTTAATCTCGTTGGGTTTCAAGTAATTTTCAATTTGGAAGCACTTTGTATCGCGGATAGAAAAACTCGCTCGTTTCATCCGAGTATAATTTACTCGATAACTTTTTCCATACAAAGGTCTGTCCTATCCTCGATATAGTGGCGAATCGAATGCGCCTAATCTGTCGTTAATATTCACGTAGAAATCTCTATAATAGCTGGTGTAATAAATGTTCTCCAAGTGCGGATTCACTGGGATTATATGAATGGGTATTCTCTTTTCACTCCTTTGTTGGTCGTATAGTTTTTCAGTTCTTTAAATTTATTACTATCGTCGCTTAAAAAAATAAAATGATGACCAGGTAAAGTAGCGATTAATAAGAAAAACCAGCATGAATATCGAATCCGTTGCTCTTGGGCCATACTCATAATTGCATACATATATGCACATACGTACATACGAGTATATAAAAATATTTAGATATGCATCAAAATACATTTACCAGGTATCATTAATAGAAGACCGCTCTCCAAATGTCATTTTCTCTCAGTCATAATAAGTGTCAAAATGAATAAACAATGTTGCTTCTTTTGTAAATTTTGGCCGCAATTTTCGGGCTTTGCTTTTTTTTCGTAATAAGTAAAAATTCGAATGCCCTTTATTTTTTGGGTTTTTTTCATTTATTATTATTTAAAAACGAAATTATACATATGTACATACATATAACAACTAATAAAACTTAAAATAATATTTTTAATAATTTACTATTGCCTATTATTCTGTTTTTTTTTTGGATTGCTAATTTTTTATATAAAAATTCTATTTTTTATATAAAAAAATCTAAAATACATTCGACATTTAAAAAAAAATTGTTTTACCGCATTTGGTGAATTAACTTTATTGCTTAATTCCATTAACTTTTCACGGAAATTCTTGCAGTGCACAATTTTATTTCCGTTGAACTCTATAAAAATGATCTCTAATGATTGCGTCTTTAGGAACGCTGAAAGATCTAACTTTTTCCTTTATCCAAGTATTATTGCAAATAACGCAACGATAATGCACCATTTTTCTATTTATTATTGTTTATATATATTTTTAATTGATTTCACTACACTTTGGAAGCTGACGACAATAATTTACTTGTTTCCAATCACAATAATTTACTATTTCCCTTTTTTAGTTTCTTTCCGTATACAACATTAGCTAAGAGAGCAGATTTGACACATATTATGACTGTTTTCCTCTCACTCTCTCTATTAATAATACCTGGTAAATGTATTTTGGATATGCATCACTTCGGCTTCAACGGGAAAATGCGTACAAGCGTGTACCAATTCATTTAGTTTATAGAGCGCTTATATGAGCTAGAAAAAACTCATTTACTTTGTATGTTACTTTTTTAGAGGCTCTGTTGTTGCAATACGACCAATCAGGTGGATAAAAATGAGTATATGATTAAAGTCGAACTTTCTATAGTTCTTAGGTCTAACTTAGGGGTTCTGTTAACGTTTATATAGAACGCTGCCGCAAACATTCTGGGGACTCCCAATACTTCAGAATAATATATTATGTCTTGAGCAGAAGGTAGTGCTTTCATGTTCTTTCGCACATATTTCGTCCATAAATCTCTACCAGATCTTAAGTTATGAAAATTTGTTAATAGTGGGCGTGGCAGTTAATATATACCGCCCACTTTTTGCATAGTGTTTAGTAGGACCCACATCTCCATAACTGCGTCTCTATTGCAACGCGTGGGCCGAAGTTTTAGTCATTTTAAAAAAGGTGAGAAAAGTTCCTTATATGGGAGGTGGTCTTTGTCCAAATCGGCCCATATAGCAATTTGGTTTTGTATCTTTGTCCAGACTATATTTTTGCACAATTTCATTAAGATAGCTATAACGGTATAGAAAAAAAGTGGCCACAGACGGACGGACAAAATACAAATTGCTTAGAAAGTAATTCTGATAATATCTGTATATATGTCCATACCTACCACCTTCTTGAAATTGCAATGCCTCTCAAAAACACAAAATTAGTATACCCTATATACCTTTCTTAAAGGTAAAGGGTATAAAAATAGATAGTATATGTATATTATAATTAGTTTAAAATCTGGCTCATAAGTCTGATGGCCGGAGTCTCTTTAACCGTCATATATGACGTATAAAAACTGAATATCGAATTAGGCTAGCGGATAATAATTTTCTGAACTTAATAAGGATAGCTTTGTCATCTGAAGCAGTTGATTTTAAAAGCTGTATCACAATGGCGCGTTAGGTCTGTCGCGCGTTTGACAGTTAAAGCAGAAACAATGGCTGCATTCTGGCGACCTATCGGTTGCCTATCGGGTGAGTGAAACAGCGCACTTTGTTTTAGAATGGGCCGCTACACAAATTTGTCACTTTATACGTAAACATCTGCTCTACAAACAGCTGTGCTATGTGTTGAGTACGGTAGCGAAAAAAAATTTCCGCTCAAAGAAATTGCGTCCGCTCAATCAGCTGATTGCAAAAAATTCGGAGAATTCTGATCGGTTGGGTATCCGATGGGGTGCTAGAATGCAGCCAATGTAATTATATGAACCAATTCGAAATGCGGCTTCACGTGTTTGATCGTAAATTTGTACAAATATCGTAAACACGTTCAAAACGCCCGCCTAGGGCAGGTTTTTAGTCGGTCGTGCGTTTGACAAGCAGTGTTGCTTTTTTTGCCGGAAAAAATGGGGGAGAAGAATTTAAATCTTGTGTTTGTTGTTTGATTCCCAACAAACATTTTTCTGGACACCCCAGCTATAGATATAATTCGAACCTTTAATCGCTTCATTTTAAACAAAAATGTCCAATACAATTCTACTGGGAACTCATAATATATGGATTTGTATTGTAGTAAATTTGAGAATAATTTTTGTCATTTTCGAAATATGATTCCGAACAGTGCTCCGTTATCATACAAAACCATGCTTAAATTGCAATATGTGCGGATTTTGAATAAAATTGATATTACAGCAAATCTTTCCAATAGTATCTCAAATCGTTTTAAGTGTGTTGACATTCCTGCTCACACGATATTAATCCGTAATATATAAAATTTATAATATACAGAAAAAAAATAACCTTGATTTAAAACAAATGAGAAAACTTATGGCCATTTTTTGTGAGAAAATTCTTATTCTTATGACTAATGGCGAATTTTTCCAACGGATTTGTATAAATATGTGAGGTGGTCTCAAATTTTGTCCCATACGTTTCTTGGAAGGTGTTGGTAAATATGAATTTTTCATATATTGATTGAGTAAGCAAAACGTTAATTTGAGTTCTAATTTTTGTGTGTTCACATCATTATTATCAGTCCGATTATGAAGAAAACGTCCCGGATATGTTTACTTGCTCTCCCTACGTTTAAGCAAATTTCAAACCCAGACGTGTGAGAAGTTCTTAAATTAAATTATATTCCAACCCCAATCAGTAATCGAATCTTTGCTCCAGTCCTATTTTTGTAGGTGTACTATGTTTTTTGCAAACTTGGTACCACCTTCTCAGCATTATTTGCGTTGTCCGCGTGATATCAACTAGAGTTGGACTTGTTCATTCAGCTGACTGATCCGCTTATTCTCGTTCACTGAGCATATTGAACTAGGTCGTTCACATAGTTCAGTTGCTCAATTAGTTCAGTTGCTCAGTTAGTTCAGTTGCTCAGTTAGTTCAGTTGCGCTCAGTATGTCATGATTGTCACTTGCTCACCTACTCAATTTACTCTTTCGTTCGTTCGTTCGTTCATAAGAAGTGGAAGGAAGCAGTGAGCAATACTTGTACTTTACGCTTTTTTTGTCTGCGTTCTCAACTAAATGTCCCCATATTGCACTGTATTTTTTTCTATGAGCCATTATTATTATTTCACCGATTTCACATTGACTGTAAACAATTTTAAATTATAGATAAGAGTATCCAAATTTTGGAAATCCCCATGTGCCTTGATGTTCTAATTGGAACCAACATACATACATATGTCATCATTCAATCACATTCATACATAATTCGAGATAAATTCGTATATCTGCTCATATGAGTGAATAAACGATTGAACCCTATGAATAAGTGAGCAAGTGAACAAATGAGCAAGTGAACTATTTTGTTTAACAGATCTGAACTAGTGCAGTTAGTTCGTTCGTTCGGTCGTTCACTACCCAAGTCTAATATCAACCCTTCTTGACTTTTCTCTACTGACAGAGCACTGTATGGCGGTTTATTTCTACAACACATTTACATATTTGTAGAGCTTTCGCAACTGGTTGGCAGCTTTTGGCACGCAGTAAGCTGAGGAAAGCTGTAGAAAGCTCCTTTCCACCGAAAACGAAACCGAAACTGAAGCGTCCGCACTCGTCGAGATAAAACACGGGGGTCCAGTTCGATTTATCGTGTTGCGTTCGGCCGTTCGCACAATGATTGTTGGTGGCGGTGATAAGCGTCAGCGCGATTTGGCGATTGTTTATTAACATTAAAATCTTGTTTACTTTTGCTTTCAATTTGAATTTGGATTTGAATTTTAATTGTTTGGTTTTGGGGGTGTGCGTTTTTGTTGGTGTTGTTGTGATTCCCGTGTACGAACCACGATAAATCGCTGCTTATGTAAAGGCTAAAAATCATCGAAGAAGCGTGTAAAGTGAGAATAAATAAAACACATTTTGTGCGAATTTACTGAAAATCGCGATTTTCCAATTCAAAAATAAAGTGTTTTGTTTAACAAGCGGAAAAGTGCAACGAACTCTCGACGCATCCTTAAAGCGTGGCAGTGCGTGCAAAGAGTGCACACACGGGTAAAGCGCCTGGCAGCGACAGTCGTTTAGACAGACAAACACACGGACGGACCAACAGACAGACAAACAGGCACACAGTCGGACAGACAGACAGACAGGCGTACGGGCATACAGGAAGACAGACGGTCGGAGAGAGAGAGGCAGGAAGTGTCGTTGACTCAGTGGCCACTGTGGCTGCAGATATTGGCAGCAAACACTGTGGCGGTAGCGGCTGCATTGGCGTTGGTGGTAGTTGCTGTGCTGCTGTTTTCAAAAATCGATTTTCCACAATTTAAACAAGGTATCGGCTCAGCAGACCACACGAATCTGCACTCGAACCCAACACACACACACACACTCATACATACACATACATATCAGGGGAATATGAATTGAAAGCATATTTTTGCAAATAAGGCCGAGTATCACCCAAGAAGCAGCACCTGCCCACAGAGACCAAACGTTCGCAAATGGTATGTTTACTTGACTTTTGTTTAATTTTCATTTTTTTTTTATTGTTTTTGTTGGTTTGTTTGTATGCACATCGTTATTTAACAACAATGCCAGTCCATGCTGTGCTGTGCTGCGCTGCTCTGCTGCGGCTTGCGTTGCTGTTGTGCTCTATGGAAAATGTCAACAAAAATGGTAACGAGCGCGCATACATTTTTTATGTTGGTCTCTTTTGTTGTTGCCTTTGTTTGAATATGAAACGTTGATTAGTCGTCGCTGCATATCGCAGCGGATGTTATTGTTGTTGTTATAACGAAGCGCGCATCGCCCCACTAGAAGCAGGCAAAGCTGTGCAAATGCTTTTTCTCATCCCTCATTGATATGTGGTCAAGCATGTAAATTGCTTTGTGGGAGTAGAACTAATCATAGACTACCAACAGACTACATCGTCCCACATACTCACTCGTTTGAGTTCTAGAAATGAAATTTGTTTTGAAAATAATTATATATATGTACGTATGTACATATATACATATGTATATGCTCATTGCTACGACTCTGTAACATTGGGGGGAAGGGTACCCATGGTGAGCATATCACTGATTGCCTCTCTCATCAGCTTCACGCTACTGGGGTTTATCGGAGTGAAAGAAAATGTGGTACAATGAAGAGTTCGCCCAGAAGATCTCTAGTATAGAAACTGTCAGATCCCTTCAAACCAGTTTGAAGTGTGTGGGAGGCGAATGGTAAGACGTTGACTATGGGTGGGTTCACTAGAATCAATTGTACATGCACTATTCCAGAGACAGTTTGTAGCCATATTTGGCAAACTTTTATTAAATCCTGTAAAAATCAGTATAAAAGACTCAATGTGTGCTTGGTGCAGCGTAAGAATCACAGGTGATGTTGCTATTGAACATTGTTCTTCCACTATCAAAACCGAGAAAGGACTAAACGAGATGGGATGGAATGACAGCGAGTGAGAAAGTTTAATTGAAAAAGACCCACGATTCCTTGTTACTACGTTAGGGGTTCTTGTGACTTAATTGCATCGTCTGGAGGACTTTCTTAGCTATGTGTGACACTCTTCTAGGGATATTTGTTGCTGATTTCAAAACCAAAAACTAACCCTCTGTAAAGAAAACTCCTATCAATTTCAACAAACAAGTCCATTGTTCCAATTAAGTCATTATTTTGATACGATGCAACTCAAGTCTATACTCCGTTTTCCAAATTATCAATCCCGATTACTCCACTGAATTTGAACAATCACCGTATAGAGTTTTGAAGTTATATCACGTTCATAATTACCACGTCCATTTTTATTATATACAACTTTGGCAGGCAATGATTCTATGGACAAATACTGGTTATTGAGAAGTTCTCTAGAAGAGTCCCTCAAAAACTGTGGTTAATTTATGGAAATATTTGTTCAACTGTTTCGATATTTGATTGGAACAGATTGGACGTTTGTATACAGGTAATAGGAAGAAATCAATGGCTAAAAGTTTCGTAATAAGGGGCACAATATATCGAAAGGTCGCGATGCTTAAATCCCCTACACACAGTAATAATTCGTAATAGCCCAGCTAGTTTGGCATTTAGCAGCTGAATCTTGTGAATCTTAGCAAGGACACTGGCTAAAGTAGATTTGTGAAATTTGCATTAGTTTCCGTATAATATCAAATAACTCTGATTCAGCCTACTACGGAACTGTACATGGTGGCACTCCTTAACCTCTTATTGGTCTTGTCCTCCAGAACTTCTGTGAAAAAACTGGGCGTAGGCCCACTCGAAACTTTAAACAAGCATATCCCACATCAGATATGAAACTCTTTCATCCCTGACTTTATTTCTTTGGGTTTCTAGCCATGAAGGGATGATACGTTATTTAGTGACGAACACAACAATTCAACCCCCTGATTTTTTCTAGTAACCATACCACATTTCCCTTTGTTAGAACATGGCCGCAATAATGTAGCAATGCTAAGCACCCCATTGGAAAGTCCTCGCTAATTCCTCCACCGGCTGTTGCGTGAATACTCCAAGCCACAATCGTTTTCGACATAATACTCTTACTCGTATATTCTAAATTTAGCGGAAATTCACGACAAATTTCCCTTAAATATATTTGTGACTTTCCTTCGGGTGTTCCTCGAATGGGTGTTTGAAAACATGACTTCCACATTTTTGGAACGCTCAATGCGAAACACTATAAACGGAAAAATATCATTTGTATTTTATATCCACATATCAGCATCAGCTTTTAAGCATCCTTTACAACTAGTTGACGCACTTGAGTATGCGTCAAGCAGCTTAGAAATAAGGAGATGACTGTATTTTGGTTCCGTCATACCAATCGCTCAAATATGGTTGCATGGCCAATTAGCTGAGTCACTACTATCGTATACGCGTTACCCGAGAACGGCGGGACAAAGGCAAAAACACGAGTACTCCAAATTTGAAGCATGTGTTTACATTTAATTGTGTCTGTTTGTCCTTCCTGACCGACTTGCATACGATATCCGCTGAGTCATAGATTTAACCCGCTATATCTTGGCCTTGCGTCCATATTAAGGACCATTCGCACCTACAACTATGTTCAATGAATTCCTTTCTCGTTTGTTTCCACATATTTTATATGCCTCAGTTCCCTTCTGTGATGAGTTCGTTCAAAAATAGGGCAACTGGGGCACCATTTGGGAATTTAGCATACTCAGTGTTCCAGAAGAATTTAATTGTATTTTTTACCTTATCCAAGCGAGTGATTACATTGGTTTCATATTCAATATTATGACAGATAGTTTTATTGCTCGCAATCGGATGTTCCCATCACCAACTGGAATTATGTACATTTAACGATATTTTGAGAAAGAAGAGTTCGTATTCTAAACTCCTTGAGTGATTATTTTGGAATTGCTGTTATCAACTTGAAACTATTGGCAGCAATCAGGGACTATCCCAGTTCGAATCTGAGTAGGGTGCAAAAGGGATTAAGAATATTTCGACTGTTCAATTTCTAGGGAATACTCCAGTTCCAAACCAAATAGGATGCAAATGGGATTAAGAATATTTCGACTGTTCAATTTCCAGGGAATATTCCAGTTCGAATCTGAATAGGATGCAATTAGGATTAAGAATATTTCGACTATTGAAATTCTGGGGAATACCCCAGTCGGATCAAAATAGGATGCAAATGGGATTAAGAATATTTCTACTGTTCAATTTCCAGGGAATATTCCAGTTCGAATCTGAATAGGATGCAAATGGGATTAAGAATATTTCTATTGTTCAATTTCCAGGGAATATTCCAGTTTGAATCTGAATAGGATGCAATTAGGATTAAGAATATTTCGACTATTGAAATTCCGGGGAATACCCCAGTCGGATCAAAATAGGATGCAAATGGGATTAAGAATATTTCTACTGTTAAATTTCCAGGGAATATTCCAGTTCGAATCTGAATAGGATGCAATTAGGATTAAGAATATTTCGACTATTGAAATTCCGGGGAATACCCCAGTCGGATCAAAATAGGATGCAAATGGGATTAAGAATATTTCTACTGTTCAATTTCCAGGGAATATTCCAGTTCGAATCTGAATAGGATGCAATTAGGATTAAGAATATTTCGACTATTGAATTTCTGGGGAATACCCCAGTCGGATCAAAATAGGATGCAAATGGGATTAAGAATATTTCTACTGTTAAATTTCCAGGGAATATTCCAGTTCGAATCTGAATAGGATGCAATTAGGATTAAGAATATTTCGACTATTGAAATTCCGGGGAATACCCCAGTCGGATCAAAATAGGATGCAAATGGGATTAAGAATATTTCTACTGTTCAATTTCCAGGGAATATTCCAGTTCGAATCTGAATAGGATGCAATTAGGATTAAGAATATTTCGACTATTGAATTTCTGGGGAATACCCCAGTCGGATCAAAATAGGATGCAAATGGGATTAAGAATATTTCTACTGTTAAATTTCCAGGGAATATTCCAGTTCGAATCTGAATAGGATGCAATTAGGATTAAGAATATTTCGACTATTGAAATTCCGGGGAATACCCCAGTCGGATCAAAATAGGATGCAAATGGGATTAAGAATATTTCTACTGTTCAATTTCCAGGGAATATTCCAGTTCGAATCTGAATAGGATGCAATTAGGATTAAGAATATTCGAATTCCGGGGAATAGTCTGGATAGAGCTGATTATAAACATTGTACTGAAATAGTAGAATGGAGAAAGGGCCTGAACAAATTCATGGAATGGGGGCACCAAAACAAAAAGTGGAATAATGGCAACCTTCCAGAGGCGTCTTAAACATTCAAACAGTCGGCTTCATCGTCTACATTTTTGTATGTGTACTCGAGTCCAGTAATCACAGCAATTTATGCACTTAATACCATGATTATTGTTGACATTTTCCCCCGACCATCAACACTGAAATCCACTGAAAGTGCGTTTATGGCATTTGTGTGACATTTTCCATTTTGCGTTTTGCGTTTTGTGTTTGTGTGTTTTTGTTTTTGTTTTTGTGTTGCGTGTTCGATTTTATGCCGTAATCTTTTTCAGAATTTCACAGCCAAGGCTAGTAATAACAGCTCAGTAAAACAACAACAGCAGCAGCAAAACCAACACCTGAACCAGTACTCGTATTCATTGAAACTATCCAAGCCGAACAATTGCAAGAACTGTTCGTATCAGCAGCATCTGCACCAACATCAGCATCAGCATCAGCATCATTTCCGCTATCACAAGTCCTCGCCATGTATCGACTTGCACAAGTCCTCATCGAAGCAGCGCCGCAATAGCTCATATCATTCCATTGACGATCTCGATGCCAGCTCCGCGGAAAAGAAAGTCGTCTCCAGTCTGAAATATTTGTGCGCCTGCACTGGCGCCACCTTGAGAAATTTATCAAAGAAAACAAAAGATTTACATGCCAAGAATTATTGCTACACAAAGGTAATTTTCATTTCCCCCCAAAAGCGAACTAATTGGCCACGTTATTTATAGACACATTATGTAAGTGCAGTCGTACGTACATATATAGTTGTATATGGGCCGATGTGGGTATAAGCAAAGCAGAAAAGTCGCTTTCGCTCGACGTAATTGTATTTAAATTTACTTTTCGGTTTCTCGATTCTGTGCCCTTCGCACATTACTGGCGGTTTACTTGGTTTGTGTGTGGCTTTGCAACGCAGAAAAGTAAACGTGGAAGATGGGCATCTTTGTACATAGAAATCAGCGACTTTCTCGGAACACAGTCGTGGCCATACTTTCTCACAGAAGATATCAGTGATACAAATTTCCTGACCAATTCCTCCGATTTCAATATTTTCATTGGCCGCACCAGACTATTTTAAATTCGGTTTCAATTTTTCAATTTAATCACACAAAATTTACTTCATCGCTTTGTGGAGTTACGTGGTCTGGACTTAATATCTCCGATTGGAACAATATATTCTATAGAAATATAGAAGTGCTGAACATAGAGGAACAACTGAAAGTATCTATTTATATCATTATTGGTCCCATGATGCCAGAACAACTGTTTGTAAAAATATATATTCATTAAGTTTGCACTCTTGAAAAGTGCGAAACACTTCCATATGTGGAGATGTGCTAAATCGTCAGCCCGCGACGAGGGAAACATGTTGCTAGGTCGAGTGCTTCGTACGATTTTGGCTGGTTAGCGAAACTCAGCAACATGTTTCTCTTGTTGACTTGATTGAGGGAATTTGTACATATCTATAAAAGTGTGTTGCTGCCTTCGGGTCTCGGATGAAAGCGAGAGAGTGTGGGTCACTCATGTTGAATAGAATAAGTAACAAGAGAGAGCACTGGAAGAAGCCCTTCATACTGTTAAACATAATTTATTCTTTTATTCAACAACTGGATCAGCCTTTTTCCTGTTCAATCCTAACATTTTCGTTCGTTTTATTTTTGTTTTCCTCCCACATTCTTATTTTCTCTCTCTGCTTCAGATCAAATATATGTATATATACATATGAGTGTTCATATTAAGCGATGTTCATGAATATTTCGCCGGATTTTTCGCCTCATAATTGCATAAGATTCTAAACCATATTCTACTTGGGATGCTTTTTGAAATCCTGAGCAAACCTGAGGAGAAAGTGGCGAAGGAGTGTTCACGGTATGTCTGATTAACTGTTTAAACATAGGTAGGTAGGTAGCTAGGAGTGGCAGCCTTCTACGCAAAAGCACACTTAAGCACATATAATGGCTCATTGTGATACCACACTAAGACGACGCGACTCCCCCGTCTAGCATTTTGGGAACCACAGTGATTCCGAAATGAATCTGGCTATGCCCTTAATGTTTATGGAAGATAGTTCGGTTAAGGTAGCGAAGCATGGTGAGCCTAAGAATGTTAATCTTCGCCTGGTCAGAGCTGGGCACTGACACATGAGATGAAGTACTGTCTCTTCCTCCTCCTCAGAGCTGCAACTGCGACAGAAGTCGTTATGGGGCAGTGCTAGTCTTTCAGCATGCTTACCAATCAGGCAGTGCCCCGTGAGCATATCTATTGTAGTGCCGATGGAGTTCCTGCTAACATTAAGCAGCTGACTAGTACGCCTTGCGTCAATAGTGCTCCAGGTTTGTCTGGCAACACTACAAGCATGTTCATTTACCCAGGCTAAACATAAGTGATCCCGTGTTTATATTGGAAATTTAATCGTTACAAGATTATTAAATCCCGATTACGCGTTGATTGTGGGCGCTATGCTGTCCTTATTAAATCCTCGTACATATTTAATCCATCCCGATTCCGCCAACTGAAGAGATTTTTTCGCATGTCATCAGATAAGAAGGAAAACCAACTCAAACAGGTTTTCCTTCTGCGCTGCTTTGGTTGTCTTTCAGAGAAATTTATGAAAAGCCACAACAACAACAATTGATGAGACGCCGAAAGTAGGGCTCAGACGTCATGAGTCTTGACTACGTGACAAAACATCAAACGAAGGTTTCATGACACTCAATGCAAAAGTGGGGTTTCGAATTGTTCTACTTGAACTTTGCATTTGTCCTGGAGAGGGCACATGACTCATCTGCGGGTTTAAGTTTAGAATTTCCGAACGACTGCTCCAATTATGCATATAAAAATTTTAAATTATAATCGTTTTGTAAAGTGCTCTGCTAATCCCACGGACAGAGTACACACACAACAACCAACAACGAAACAGCCGTGTTTGCATTTTAGAAATAAATTTGAGTAATGCGTCATTTATTTAAAACAATGAAAAAAGTAAAAAAAATTCAAAGAAAAAACACAATCAATAAATAAATGAAAGAAAAGGTCGATCACTGAGGAAGAAAGAACAAAGTACGAGTAAAATACACTGCCAACTGCTGCAACTGATCCGATCGGAGCTCGAAAGTATGTCGATTTTTTTTTTTCTTACACCCTACACTGTTCTAGAATGGTTTAATCACTTTCTCGAGAGCTGATTTCACAAAAATTCGTGGTCATTTTGACATTTAGCGGAAAAAGTATTGAGATTTGCCCATTCATGCCATTCATAATCTTCACATATACATATCCATATATATATATATATATATATATATATATATATATATATATTCACTATGATTATATATATATATATATATCATAATGAATCAGTGTCCCAATTTTGTGATTGTGATATGACACATTTTTGTGGAATCATTTTGTTCTAACACAGGCATTTGAAATCAATTGAATCCAAAGTCCTCACACCATCCTCTTCTCTTCAATTGTATAACTACACTAAACCATACCATCCATTCTTCAATTTACAGTTTCATTATGGGCAGCATATATCTGCCTCCTACCTGATTTTCTGAACACAAGTTCTATCACCGACAACTATAGGTAGGACCAAAATAGACGAGACGTAACGATAGCGATTTGAAGAACGTCTGCACTCGTTACGTCGATTTTGACATTTAACCCAAAATGTGACGCTATCGAACGCATCGATGGATGGCTTTTTCCACAAATTGCGAGCTCATCCTTCACAGCGGCGATTAAATTGTAGCAAAATTCCGTCATTTTAATTTTAATTTCTTTAAAAAAACAACAATCGTGTCAACAAAGAAGAGGTTGTGACGAGTAGCAGACGTTTGCAGTTCGGTTCTTATGGAGCCGATCGTCACGTCTAAATGTTTCGTTCAGTTTCGATCAAATACGTACGGGCATTTTGGCTATTAACATTGATTCACATATGCTCGAACTTACTCGTTACGTTTCGTCTTGTCTATTTTGGTCGGCCCTTATGTTGTTCCTACTCGTGCGTGATATACGAGCAATCATTGAAATGAAAATAATACAGTGATGTAAACATTTTGTAGGAAGATAACTATCACAACCATTTCGATTACTTCGGATTGAGCCGCCCTCTGTGGTGTAGTGGTAAGCATGCCAGACTCACACCCCAGGGGTCGCAGGGTCAAATCCTGCCACGGGCTTGTTCTCCAAAAGGCTTTTTTCGATAAAATCGTTTTCTCTTCGAGTCGAAAGCCTCTGTAGCTAGTACTCATTCCCCCAACACCTTGTACTCATAATTAATTATGGTTGAAGATATACTAATAATAATAATAATACTTCGAATTGTGTCGACTCCCCAGGTTTCCAAAGCCCTCTATCTAATGCATCGCACAAACTTAGTCGTCGATACATGAACGTTGGTTTCCGCCTGTGTTTGGCGGCTATTGTCCCCCCTCAAACCTCTTGGCATCGCCTCCAAGATTCGCCTCCAAGATTCGCCGCTAAAATCTCCATTTCTTCTATTTACTGACCACCTTTGTTGGTTGCCTCCTTGCCTATGTTGGCCTTATATTTGGCTTATGGTGATTGTGGGCGCTGTGCCGTCCTTTTCGTTAGCGGCATGTTTCGTTTTTCTACCGAAACATGTCATTTGTATTTCCCATTATAGTGGCTGATTCATCATTCATGGCGGTAATTAACACATAAACACGATTTTCCATTGAAAAGTAGCTCGCTCCTCCGTCGCTGCCACCCTCGCGACTCTGCGACGAAACGTTCTCTGCCCACCCGAGTATACGAGGCATGGTATGTGGGCGCCTGCACGTGCTTTTGCTTAATTGAATTACTACGCTGGCTACTTACTTGAGTGCTTTGGATGGAGAGACCGCAATTGCTGATCGATCGCATGGAAGTATAAACAAACAGGTCACTAAATATATGCCGTGTTCTTGTTCTATATAATCAACTACCTGACAACAGTTTCGCTCGTTGCGAGTAGAGTCCATTTGGGAATTCTCATAATGTGGTTCGAAGCGTGTTCCAGAGATGCGGGTATTCATGTTCTCGTAATTGAATGAGGCGGGAGCGTGCGTTGTTCAATGTAGAAGATTAGAATTTCAGAATTTCAGAATATCAGAATTTCAGAATTTCAGAATTTCTTCAAGTATGCAAATTGTGTGTGTGCGAGATCTGCTGTGTGCCTCGTCGTATATGGCGCGTTTGCCACAGCACGTAATTACGGAGCCAGTATGCAAAGTGGGGGTACACACGCGTGTGTTTTTCTACATTATTCACCGGATAAGATTTTCTGTTTTGAATGAATGCGATTCATGGCGTACTATTGTGTATGCATAATAATAATTTGCTTGTTAATGAGGCAGCGAATTGGTGTTGGCATTACTCACAAAGCGGAGAGAAATAGAAATGAACACACCAATAACAATCCGAAGTGTTCCCTTCCCGTACTTGAACTCGTAAGTTGGCGGCTTTAATTTGCCATCTACACAAATGCGCCCACTCCCACGAACGCCGATTTATAAGTTTCTGAAACGTGGAGGAAGAAAATGTGTCACCCAAGACGATTACAATGCAATATCGAGTTACTCCGATGTCTCAGTTCTGTACACTGAACTAACACTACATACGAAGGGTACGATTTATATTTCGGGAATAGCAAATAATAACAAACATTTTTAAATGAAAACGGCTTTATTGCTTTTCAAAATATTCCCCTTGCTGATCAATACACTTTTGCATTCGTTCAAACCATTTGTCATAGCAGTTTGTCCATTCCTCTTGACACCTCCAAAACATGGTTTTTGAACGCTTCAACTGCTTCTTCGGACCACGCAGTTTACCTTTGATATTCGGGAACAAGAAGAAGTCATAGGGTGCCAAACCAGGACTGTACGGAGGATGAGTCATCAATTCGATGTTTTGACTGCTCAAAAATTCACCTGTTTGACGAGATGAGTGAGAGCTCGTATTGTCATGATGGAGAATGATTCGTCTTTGGCGGTTGGTTTTACGAATTTCTCCGAATACTTCCGGCAAACAAATGGTCGTGTACCACTCAGAATAGACCGTCCTACGTTGCTCAAGCGGAACAGTGGCCAAATGACCCATTCGGCCGAAGAAATAGGCGACCATTTGCTTCGCTGTGCTTCTTCCACGAACAACTTTTGTTGGATTTAGCTCGTCTTGGAATATCCACACGGTCGATTGTTGTTTTGTTTCCGGCTCATACGCATATATCCATGATTCGTCACCTGTCACGATTTTATAAACGTCTTTTGAAGCACCACGGTCGAACTTTTTAATCATTTCCGTACACCAATTGACTCGAACCTTTTGAGCGATTGTCAAATTATGTGGAATCCAACACGAACAAATCTTTTTTACAGCCAAATATTCATGCAATATTGAATGTATGGAAGTGGAAGTAATGCCCAAGGTGTCCTCTATCTCACGGTATGTCACATGACGATCTTGCATTATCAGTTCACGCACTGCATCGATGTTTTGTGGCACAACAACCGATTTTGGACGACCTTCACGGAGTTCGTCTGCGACCGAACTACGACCACGATTGAATTCACTATACCAGCGATAAACTGTGGTTTTTATGATGCTTTATCGAGATAATCCACGTCGAAAGTTGTGAAAAATAATCCAACGAAAACCTTCTCTTGAAATTTCCATTTTTTGGCCAAATTGATTTTCTTAACTCACTGTAAACAAAACAAATAGCACTTGTACATCAACACGTTGTGAGTACGTTTATGCTAAAAAATGTCAAACTCTATTATGGTGTTGCCAGATTTTAGCTATTGACATTAGTGTTGCCAGTTCCCTAAATATAAATAGTACCCCTCGTATAGATATGGCGTTTCCGCACTTGACTTTGGGTTAAAATCGGTTTATTTAAAATTCTGACTCCTTACAACTTCACCACAATAACACAAACTGTAGAGGTCGCAATCCGGTCGAGACCGCAGCAAGCGTACATAGCTTGATTAAGTTAAAAGTAGCCTTGTCCCACTTGTGGCATCCTCACCACTTTGCGATGAAATCGATTCTTAGATTAACTTTTTTGATATATACGAGCTGGTGCCCACCTTACAAAATATATTGGGGGCATGCAGAAAACTGTGACGAAATTCTCTTTTCGTCATTTATCATAGGATATTGTTATGAAATTGCCCTCCTGACCATTTATACTACGCTGAGTTCTCGGATTCGTACCGCTGGATTGTGTAACAATTAAACAATCTGACGGTCAAAAATTAGATCAATTGGCTTTATTGCTATTCGCACACTTCGTCTTGGCTTAAAGTTTGCTTTGCACTACAATTATTTATTTAATCTCGCTTCAACTGCTGCTGTTACTATCACGATTCTCACTCTGTGACGATCACTGCCTGTTGCTAACACGATGCTCACTCTGCTACTATCACTGCTCAACTGCCTGTTGCTAACACGATGCTCACTCTGCTACTATCACTGCTCAACTGACCATTACTAACACGATCTTCACTCTGCTATTATCACTGCTCAACTCACCGTTGCTAACACAATGCTCACTTTGTGACGATCACTGCTCAACAGCACGTTGCTAACACGATCTTCACTCTGCTACTATCACTGTTCAACTGCCTGTTGCTAACACGATCTTCACTCTGTGACGATCACTGCTCAACTGCCTGTTGCTAACACGATGCTCACTCTGCTACTGTCACTGGCCACCTGCGTCGATGTCAATTGTGTGGCGGCTTATATACTTCTTGTGTGCCGGAGCCTCCACTAGACTTCGAACGTAGTTTCGCATGCCTTCTCGCGTGTGTATTTTAGAGGTTGAAAAGAACAAATAGACCACACCCTCATCAATCATTTATGTTTCAATATGAATAAACTTTTAAAAGCTATTAAAAAGAGATTAGTGATGATTGAAGTAATACTGATTAGTCATTAGCCAAAGGTCATGGATAAAAAGTCACACTTGATGGTGTTTTTTCCCCCTTTTGCACTGATGGACTTAGTTCTGGAGTATGTTGGAATGACTTCGAAGCTGATTTCGCAGCTGAAATATGTCCAGACGGTTACTGGGCGTTGGTGACTTAGAGGCCACAGCGATAAGTGGGTGAATTATCTCTTTAAAGTAGTTGTTTGAATCCCTTAACATAATCCAGTAATCGAATTTATGTAACAATACGTATACTGCATTATTATTGGAGAATTGTGATGCGTTTGCGATTTTGAAAGAATTGTTGTTTACTTCGTTGGATCATTGGGTCCTATATGCTCAATTCGTACAGGAACAGGCGTCATAGTCGAAGATGTGTGGAACAGTTCTAATTATAGAAGCCGGCGTTGAAGTTGCACAATTAAGTAGCGACTCCAATGGCATAGACTATAAGAGTACACAGACAAAGCTGCACTGTGAAGCAAGCATCGCCATAATTAGCTAGGGTGATTAATTCCTCGTTTGGAATATCATTCTAATGTTAATTTCCCACGATGTGCAGTTTGCGGATCTCAAATGTGAATGCTCTGAAACAAAGTTCTTCAATGCCAACCAAAAAATTCGTATATAAAAATGTATTCAATAGATTAGTATAAAAATGTATTCATAAACAAAGGTTTCAAATAAATTTTCAAAGAAACTCCATTTAGACGTGGAGCACCCTCGTAATCTGTAACTTCCTTTAGGAATATTCCATCCTCTTAAGCTACCAATTTTAATCGCATACCATTTGTTCGTCTCTAATTTAGCCTACGTGGCGACTCTGGGGTGAGGAGCACGAGAAAAATGCTATTTTCACGGTCTACCTCAAGAAGGTGCGGTACCACAGGCCAACACCGACAGCGAATAACGTAAGTACTGCTTTGTCTAGTTATCCATTAGCTTCCGTTTGTAATTGGCTTTTTTTCTTTCGTCTGCTGACAGGACTCCGACGATGAGATCTCTCACCTGGAGTGGGAGACGGTGAGAGTACGCTTTGTGAAGGCGGCTACACTGGCACGCCTTGTCGAAGCGTTAGCCACCGACGACGGTGAATTGGAGTCGACATTTATCAATGTGTTTCTGTCAACATACCGCACGTTCTCCACATCCAACGAAGTGCTAAACCTGTTGATTAGGCGGTACGACACCCTGAACGAGAAACACCTCCAAGAGGTCGATCAGCATCAGAGTACGGCAGATGCCGACTACGATCCGAGTGCTTCGATACATGAACAACACAAAAAGACTCTAGTCTCAGCGCTGCACGTGTGGCTCGACGGGTTTCCAGAGGACTGGAATGAGGAGAATCTGCGTCAGATTCTAGGGTTCGCCTCGAAGCGTCTGCCACGCTCAGATCTACACGTAAAGGTACTACATCGGTTGGAACGCATACTCCGTCAGCAGATTTACAGCGAGAATAATGTGCTGCCCTGGGTGGGTGGTGGTGGTGGTGGCGGTGTAGGCGTTGGGTTAGGGGTGGGAGTAGGTGTGCTGCAGCAACACTACAACGCCGAGTTGACCGACCAGTTCGCCGGCCTCTGCTTGGCTCCTGCATTCCGTGGACCAACACACTTCCTGCAGGCGTTTCGCTTCCCTCATGTACCAGTGCGTCACTTCGCCGAGCAGCTGACACGGATGGACTCGGAACTCTTCAAGCGCCTGATACCACATCAATGCTTGGGCGCCACATGGGCGCGCCGCGACAAAAGCGGCTCCGAAACGGTTGTAGCGACAATTAATCAATTCAATGCTGTGCTCTTTAGGGTTATTTCTAGTATATTAATTGAGCCAAGACTTAAACCGCAGGTGAGTGGGTGGGGGGAGGACATTCACTCACACGGAATGCATTTTGCACTTAATTCAATCAAAATTTATAATATTCCAATTTGTTTCGCAGGAACGCGCTTTAAATATTGCCACATGGATCGATATTGCGCAAGAATTGCGTTTGCTGAAGAATTTCTCCTCCCTGAAGGCGATCATATCCGGATTACAGTCGAATCCGATTTACAGACTGTCCAAAATTTGGGCGGTACTTTCGAAGGAGAAGGTAAGACTGACGATTAATACGATGTGTGAGTTGAAGGCAAACTAAAATACGAGTCATTTGGGTATTAAATTTTTCATGCAACTCTCAACGGATCAAAATTAATACCCATAAAGCCACCTAACTTCATATGAATGATGTGAGTAATAAACTTTCAACGCTTTCCCTGAAAATGTGAAAAATCACAGAACACTCGGCGGGTACGCTATCCTCCCCAGAGTCCCTCATACTGGAAGCACTTCAAAAATATTTATGAACTACTTCGTAACCAAACTCATTCGTTGAGATTTAGTCTTAAATTGACATGAAAATATCCTAACGATATCCTTGAAATATTCTTCTACCTTGCAATCAAAAAGATTGTGGTTAGTTTTGAAGAGGACGCATCTAGCGGAGACTTTCGATACAGAGTGGCGTGCAACCAATCCCTTTCGGTTGTGCTACACCAAGACGACCTTTAGGTATGTTTTCAGTGTTTTCTGACGCCCACGTTCTGAAAATCAGTGAACAGATAGTGTAGGGTACTCGCTACATAATAGTATTAAGCGAAACATAAACAAAATGTAAACAAATGCAAATGCAAAAATTTGTAACAACTGCGCTGCAAGTAAAGCGCTCGCGAGCGGGCAGCGCACCAGGCTCTAATTTCTTTTAAGTGCCCTGACCGTACTTTGGAGTAGTGGATATGCAGCACAATGGCTTGGAACCGTATTGATTAGATCAGCAAAAGTTACCAAATTTCTTTGTGCGTTTGCAATTGAACCATTGGAAGCTCGTTGGGAATCCAATGGGAATCCAATGCTCGCTGGGAATCCAATGGGACTCCAATGGGCATCCAATGGGAATCCAATGGAAAATAATGATATAACACTCGAATTGGTAAATAAAGGCCAGATTCTAGATTCTGGCTCTCTGTCATTAAGCAAAGAACTCTAAATTATCTTTGTAAGCGTAACTTCTCCGCTGTAGAAACATTGAGAAGTTAAAACTCTATTTGGCTATTCGCCTGTTTGATAAGCGGCCTACCCCGCTGTATAAAGATGTGGTAGCTATTCGCATCTGTTCGCTCCTAGCTACAGGCTTATGACGCTCCTAGCTACAGGCTTATTACGCTCCTAGCTACAGGCTTATTACATGGCGATCCTGTCATATATAATAGGTATATTACAATAGTTTCCTAAAGGTAGCTCCGATTGGGCGAGCGACAGAATGTGAAAGCTTGAAATTAAGAATTCTTCAAAATACTGCGCTCCTTCAAGTTATGCCATTGTGAGCTTGCCTGAAGTGCGCTCTGTCTCGGTAGATGGGACTGTAAAGGTCCCATCTGTGTGTGCCAATGCATTGTGGAAGATGATTTCAGGTAAATTTTTGCTTCAGAGATATGGAACCCTCTTCCATTTTGAAGGAACATGATTTCAGGTTCATTTTTGCTTCAGAGATATGGAACGCTCTTCCATTTTGAAGGAACATGATTTCAGGTTCATTTTTGCTTCAGAGATATGGAACCCTCTTCCATTTTGAAGGAACATGATTTCAGGTTCATTTTTGCTTCAGAGATATGGAACCCTCTTCCTTCTTCCATTTTGAAGGAACATGATTTCAGGTTCATTTTTGCTTCAGAGATATGGAACCCTCTTCCATTTTGAAGGAACATGATTTCAGGTTCATTTTTGCTTCAGAGATATGGAAACCTCTTCCATTTTGAAGAAACATGTATTTATATTAAACCTGAATAAGCTACGGTGGATACAGTCTGGATCTCGAGAAGTGTAATGCTATCCGAAACAAGGGACTTATCCGTCTTGTAGCTGTGAATTCCTCACAGATGGCCTAGTAGGTAACTTTCGTATCTGACGGGGTGTCATTTGACCCCAATGACCCCGCAATGTATTATTTATGGTGTTTAGAGTAGCCCGAACAATCATTTTCCCACTCCACTGACTCCTCAGTTGCGTTACTCCAGCTCACAGCATTTGTCATAAGACAGAGGGTGGTGCTTTGGTTCGTCAAGACGGCTTTCTTACGTTCGGAAGGATTCGCAAACCCTTTTGCATGGCTTTGTGAACATGTTTACCTTATTTTTTTCCTACTGTAAAATTTATAAAAATAAATTAATATGTTGTTTCTTTTTTAGATGGAGGTTTTTAGCGAACTGGCCAGAATTTTTTCGGAGGACAATAATGCCTGGGCGCAGCGTGAAGTGCTCATGCGAGAGGGTACGGCGAAATTTGCAGATACTGTCGGCGAACATGATCGACATTTGCAGAAGATTATACAGAAGCAGGTGGGTGTGGCGTGGCTGATGAACCTATTTGAATTTTCATCCTCTGATTTCAAAGGGATTCCAGTAATATTGACATGTGAAAATGCACATTCAAATATTAACATTCCAGGAATTCCAATAACATGACAATGGAAATCGAATTCTTATTCAAATCGAAATATGTTCATTCCAATGGAAATATTTTTTTCAAATCGAAATATTCTCATTCTTATAGAAGTGTTCTCATTCCAAATAGACCTGAGTCTATGCTTGTCCTAGCTGAGATATTGATATTAGTGAGAATATTTTGATTCTATGTAGTGGAGGAATATTCTGTTTCTAGTGGGAATATTTTCATTTCAATGGGTTCAATCCATTCAAAATAACATATCAATCCATAACATATCATTCCCAATAACAGTTCAATCCATTCCCAATAACATCCCATATTCCATTGGATATACTCACCTTCTAATGGGATTATTAATTTATTTCTTTTGGAGACCTGTTCAAATCCGAGGGAATCATTTGCAAGGGTTCACGATTATAAATTTGAATCTACTTTTTCCTTCCATTCTCTTCAATAGAGCACTCAAACTTCGCACGGCACCATCCCGTACCTCGGTACTTTCCTTACCGATCTGACGATGATACACGCCGCCATCCCGGACACAATCGGCGAAGTGGGGCTCATGAATTTCGATAAGAAGCGTAAGGAGTTCGAGGTGCTCGCCCAAATCAAGCTGCTGCAAGGGGCGGCGAACACGTACAATCTGCGCGAGGATCCGAACTTTGATCGTTGGTTCGCCTCGATGCTGGTTCTGGACGAGCGTGAGGCGCACACACTGTCCTGTCAATTGGAATCACCGCCGCCGGCGCCGCGAAAATCCACCGCCTCGACGAATACCTCATTGACCACAACAACCAACGCTTCCTCAAACTCAATGGGTCACCGCAAGACTGATTCGATAGCCTCCAATTCGAGTAGCGGCGCCGGTTCACAGTTTTATTGCGAAATCAGCAACAGCTTTGGCTCCTACTACAGTTCGCGCCACAACTCGCTGGATCGCGACGCTCAGCTGCTGAATGCGTCGCTGATGTCAGCGTCGAGCAGCGTCTCGAATCTCTCGCTGGACTCTAGTAATTCCGGTGGCCAGAAATCGAATTCAATTAACTCCAAAATGACGCATTCGCACTCCACGAATGGGATGCGTTCGTTGAACTCCACACAGACCACAACCACGACGGCAGCAGGGGCCACCACAGCGACGACGGGCAGCAACGGTTCCCCACTGATCAATGCGCAACTGGTGCAGCCGCTGGGCGCCAATTCGAACGTGCCCGACTTCTATATCATACGCGTCACCTACGAGACGGACAACATCGAACTGGACGGCATAGTCCTCTACAAGAGCATCATGCTAGGCAACAACGAGCGGACGCCGCAAGTGATACGCAACGCCATGATGAAGTTGGGCCTCGAGGCCGATCCCGAGATATACACGTTGGCGCAGGTGCTGCCCGACAAAGAGCTGGTCATGCCCAAGAACGCGAATGTCTACTACGCCGTCAACACCAATTACAATTTGAATTTCATACTGCGTCCGAAGAAGGACGGCGGCCCCTAGTGTCGCTGGGGGGATGGGACGGATTGCTGGGATTTGGTGGGAGTGGCGTGAGCGAAGTGCTGCTCTGCGCTTACTTACCTTCCAATCTTGAAGAGTGTATATATTTGCGGAAATTCTGTTGTGTTCCACAGGAGCGAGGCATACTTTTATTTATATTTATACAAATATGTAAGAAACTAGATTAGTCTTTAACTCTGTGCGTATGCATATGTGTGTGTATATACTACACGTATATGGAATTGTATATATATGCACGTATATGTATATAGAAAACCCCGTGTACGCGATCAAATCGTGTTAATTGTGGCATGGCGAAGAAATCTACACTCTTCAGTCAGGGCTGCAGTGCAGTTGCTTTGGCGTTTGCCTTAAATTGCTGGCTAAGTCGCATTTGATTACGCACAGGGGGATGATAAATGCTGGACAAATTATCTCATAACAAATTGCTTTAATGTGTTTCAAACTCACTTAAATAACCTCAGATCGGTGTCAATTAGGGCAGAATGCCAAACCCAAACCCAAACCGAAACCGAAACCGAAACCGAAACCGTAACCCACGAGACCGAACAGCACCCTCACAGAAACCAACGTGAACGTTTATTTTGCGCTGCTCTCTTTGGCGCCTCGTATAAAGGCCACCAATTTGTTCGCAGTCTTTCGAGGGTGTGGGCTTGAGGGTGTGCACAAATTTCCATAATTTTGTTTGTTGTTTTTTTTAGCAGTAAACGGAATAACGAAATCTCCTTTTTAGATATAACAAAGAACTATAAACTTATATATACACTTATATACATAAGGACGTAGTCTAAGCAAGAATTATTTCCATTCGCTTTTATTGCAATATTCGCTGATATTTGATTTGATGATATTCCTGTTTTTGAACTTAATTCTCTTTTTGAAGTATTTACACAAAGCACACACACACACACACACACACACATTGTACTAGGAGTAAATTATATATTAAACGACCACAAATGGATTTATACATACATACAGACATTCATATATACATATATATCGTACTTGTAAAAATGTGTTTTCTTTTGATACTGTATTATAACGCAACGTAATAAATTAAGCATAATTGTAATAAAAAATGTGAAATATCGGCGTGTTTATTGCTTGTTTTTTCATAATGAAGTGTGCTGCTGCTGCTGGTGTTGTTATTGTTGTTGTTGTTAATGTTGTTGTGCTCATG
Organism: Clusia tigrina; assembly: GCA_920105625.2. Classification (NCBI taxonomy): domain Eukaryota; kingdom Metazoa; phylum Arthropoda; class Insecta; order Diptera; family Clusiidae; genus Clusia; species Clusia tigrina. The sequence goes on from OV050032.1 coordinate 204,499,790, forward strand.
AATACATGACAGGGAAACAAGCACAGAAATGCGAAGGAAACCAATAACAAGCTGCAAAGAGGGGACGGAAAAGCAGCCCCCCTCCTTCCCCGAAAAGAACAGGAACTGACAACAATGATACTTTGGTTGACCTTGAGCAATGATATCGGTTACGTTACTTAGTGCTTTTGTTTTGTTAGCGGCGACGGCGGCGGCGGCGGCGGCACAGCCCTCCAACACAACCCTCCAACACAGCCACTCAAACAGAACAAACACCAAAATAAATAAAGGAAACAAATCAAGCTCCTTGATTGCATATTGAATTGATACTGCATTGAGGACTGTAATCAACCAATTTGTGAGATGTGAAATTGGAAAGTCAGCGTCGTCTGCCCCAAATCGATTTACGAATTATGGGTTTACTCGTGCAATCGTCCGCTCTGTAAATACTTGTGTGGCCACTCGGTTGTCAACCCACTTAGCCGGGCGGCAGGGAAATGTTTCGGTACAAGTAAATACAATTTACTTAAGGGATGTAAACATGTTTATAAAGCGTATTAAAGGGAAATGAAAAAAAGAGGAAAATTTGCTTGGTACATTTCCTCGGATCAGAACAGCAGAACAGCAGAACAGCAGAACAGACCGGAATAAACGGTGAAGTCGGAATAGAACAAAGTGTGCCTTAAAAGTTTACTCAGAGCATTGTGGAAATTTCTGTTCTTTCTGCATATAAAGTTCTATCTGAAATGTGGGGCGTACTGAGTCATGAGTCCGTATTTGGTAAGGCCCTTGAAAATGTGCCTTCCTAGTTTATATGCGGTGAAGTGCAGTATATTTTTAGATCGACAAAAGACTCATGAATTCATTCGCTGCATAATTACGGTTTGATTTTATTGAAATACACACCCTAAAAGTATGCTATGACTGTGTGCAGTGTCGGCATGTTTTTCGCAGTGGTGGTGAAAAAGAATTACATAGGCAAGCATGCTTTTAGGGTGCTTAATTATTCTGGACAAGTCGTTTCGAGTGTGACTTGCTGAAAATGCAGTGTGTGAGAACTAATTTCAGACGCTAATTTTGTGCCACAAAGGCAAATTTGTTGATATATCAGGTGTCCCGTTCAAAAAGTACACCAGGTGGAGATTGGAATGAACCGGCCTCTTTGGCTCTGTATATTCTTATATATACCACATATTCCAGAGAACTGCCAAGCGGATGAGCTCGCCCGAATACCGATTCAGCCAGCTATGTCAAACCTCGGTATTCCCATAACTATATTTAAGCTACTAATTAACACAATATCTCTAGGCGCAGCGGGCAGGTGGTGGTCTGAAGGAGGATGCTAAATAGCTAGACTAACCTGACCTGAAATAAACGTCTAGCGGTCAAAAGATATAATATTCCTAATGACAATGAGAGTAAGGGAATCTTCAACCTAGCACCATGAGAACCCTGGGTCCACTGTCCCTAACGGCTTAGTGGACCCAGGGTTCTCATGGTAGTAGGTTGGAAATTCCCTTAAATGACATTTGCAAGAGTTGCATGGATGAGGAGCAGCAGGAGTTCATCGAACACCTGATGTGACACGCTGCTGTCCATCGTTGTCCAAAAGGAGACACACTTTCCTGGGTGACTACTTTCTGGACTCTCTGTTATACCCTCGCTTGCGTTTGGGTGCAACCTCGGAAACGTATTATGCCCTGTTTTCCTTTTTAGCGCATTTGGTATAAAAGCAGAATTTTCCCTGATCAATTTCCCTCTCACGATTGTCCCGAATCGCCTCTACTCGCAGACATTGAATACATGGGTAAGTAACGCAGCCTGTATTTACACAGTTTGGATGTTCCGTAAATACATTTCAGTGTGGTATTTAAGCAATTATCACGCACATGCATACGCATGAGTGTGTTCGCGTGCGTATGCGAGCTTCTAATAGAATTTTTGACCTACGTGTTACGTGCGAACCACCCACCACTGGACGCCGCCACATGGCCATGAAGACAACAAAATTGCTGCATTTACGTCACTCATAACTGTCGCTCAACGCAATTTGTGCTATTTACTTTAGTAAGTCGCACACTACACGCCTCAAGGAGCGTGCGAGGAGATGCTGGACTGACGGACGTATAATTCACTTAGTTACTAATCGACTGACAAGACTTCCTTCCTCCCATGCCCTTCGCACAAGACATGCTCGACTAAGCATATTAGAGAAGTCCAAGGAAACAGTAAACGGCGGAAGTCTGTCTAAAGGGGGGTATATCGAAGGGGGTGATGACGAAGGTTCATTCTGAATCACACATTGGCCAACACATGTTTGTTTAAAAAGGAGTCCCGGAAGCCATTTCATCATTCATGAGTATGTAATGCAAGGAATAAGGTGCGCCCAAAAACATTTATTGTACTACCCTCTGCTAATAGGATTTGGCGATAAAATCTTATCCAACCCTGAGGCCCTCACAAAGTTGAGGATGTCCGATGGTTCAAGTCGTGCTATTGAGCTACCTTGTACTTGAGAAGATCACAGGTGCTCTTCCCTTCTGTGCATCAATGCCTCACAAATCCAATTCAGTGCTCTGGTGATTCAGTAGCTTCACCACAGAATCTGCACAAGAGACTCTATGAGATGTTCTTAGAGCCTACAGTGTCCAGTCAGAAGCCCGCTTAAAATTCTTAATCTATTCTTGGATAGTCCAGTGCAAGACTCAAATCTTTTGGTGTTGTAGTTGCCGAACAAGAGTTTAGATTGCCTTAAGCCTAGGTAGGTAGGTAAGGCGGCCGCCCGAAGCACGCAGTTACGCCAACATTGACCCTTTGTGATACCGCATGAGACATCAGGTCCCATCCCTTTCAAAGGTCCAGCCATTTGGAGCTTTTAATGAACCAGTTGATGGAGGTAATCTTTTTTTTGAGATATCTCCCAAAGAGTCCAGAAAGTAGTCGCCTAGGAAAGTGCGCCTCCTTCTGGACAAAGCTGGACACGTGCACAACAGGTGAGCAATGGAATCTTCCTCCTCCTCGTCCATGCAACTCCTGCAGAAGTTGTTAGAGGCAATCCCCAGCCTACACCCGTGTGTGCCTAGGTACGTGCCTTAAGCCTACGTGGCTTGAAAAAGTTTCTGTCATTCATCCACGACTAAGTGTGAATATATTCACATTCATAGTACTTGTACAAGTGAAACTGTCGCAATGCTCTCCTCATGCTGTCTCATTCTCGGTCATGCTATAAGCCATTATCTGTGCTTGGTGGTGTTCTGGTGCGGACCAAGTGAATGAAGGAAGTTGTGAATGTACATTTCTGGGGCTTTTCTGGGGCTTTTCTGGTGCTTTTCTGGTGCATTTCTGGTGCATTTCTAGTGGCTCTCTAGTGAAGCTTGATTTATTTTCCATTATACTAGACGGCAATTTTTCAATTATCATAGACGAGAATACACTGTTCCATAGTCTGAGAAAGGACCACACCCAACACGGGAGCATTGTCGCATGACTGAAATGGAACGGACCTAGCGCGATTTATAGAACTATTTTGAGGTGTGAATCTACGAGTGAATGGGACAAACTGTTGGAATTAAATAAGGCTATTAAGGATATCGATTCCTTCATCGGAGAATTAGAATTAGGAAAATTCCATGATTCACATAAGACGGCTTGACTTTATTTCAATTATTTCTCTCTTTCAGTTCCTCGTCCACGAAGCAGCGTTGAACCTAATTAATGTGTTCCAATTTAAATCCGTATCGAAGCGAAATGAAAGGAGTTCAGTGCAGTAGCGTCCGTCTAAAATATATTCTGAACAACTATTATTATACTTCCATACCCCAGCGCCATTTATCATAATTTCACGCACCGCCAAATTGGTTTAGTTGGTTCCCTGCCTCTTACGAGCCTTGACAGACAGGCGCTTTGTTCAGCACAGCAGCTTCAGCTACCGCACAGCGTGTGCAATATCCCCAGCACGTGCAAATGCTCCCAAGGGTCTTATGATACCGACTATTTAAAATTTCCAACTATTCCAACAAACCACCAATCTCATTACAATGTGGGCATCTCAAATGTAAAAAGTTTGCCAACTGCAAACTGTGTGCAGCATCCTTTTGCTCGTATGCATATTAGAAGAGCAAGCGGCAGGGGCGGATTTATTCAACTGTATTGTGTAGGCCTGAATCTGTGAATGCATGTTTTGCTTATTAGACAGTGTATCTCTGAACTGCATGGATTTAATTTTACCTTTCGAACAGCGTCGCGACAACACTTTTCGGTATAAGGACTGTTGAAACATTCGATCAGATCCTGTCCCAGAGGTTTCAATTCCTTTGTAGGGCTCTTGCAAATGTCATTTCTTTCGCGCGATCTTCCTGCAACTTCGACAATATGAATGCAAGGGTGTGCTCATGCAATTGGAGTGACTTAAGGTGGACGCGATTGTTATTGGTAGAGGTGACTACGAGTAAGAGGGCGCTGCTGCAAACTCCAGTCGGGTATCAATGTGACTCTCATCAATAGAATCCATCGTCAGCAGTTTCTTTAAACAAATATGGAGTAGATCCTAGATGGAGACTTTGAGAGCCCCTTGCCTGAAGTTTGCATCATTACTATTCTAACCGCAAAGTCGCACGAGCGTGGTTTTAATGCCTTTATGCAGCACACATTTCTGGCTACTGAAGCGTTAAAATTTGCTCTTAATCCAGCCCTGTTAGCTCTCCACCGGATGAGTGGGCACTGAAGCATGCAGCTCGAGCTGCCTGTATAATTGTATTGTTCCACGCATTGCTTCGCAGCCGCAATATTAAAAGTTGTGCGTGTATTTGCATGAGATTTGAATGGAACACATGCCGAATAAACACGCCTGCAATGATACTAATTTCTATTATTAAATCCATGCCAATATCAGCGGAAAAACTTGTCCTGCTTGAGTTGAAAAGGAAAAAACTTTTGCCATTTATTTTGCCACTCATGCTTGGCAATGAAAAGGATTTTTGCATAGCTGCTGCCGCTGCAGCTGCAAAAAGGTTATCAGTGACGTCATTGTGCAAGTTTGTAGAGCATCAATGCAGAGGGCACATGAACCAGCGCACAAAACTATTTCGTCATGAACTACGCACAAACACAAACAGAAACAACGAGTGAAAAACAACAAAAATGACTGAGAAAAACAAAAAGGGAAAAAAGAAACGCGAAAGGATGGAAAAACGTGAGAAAATCAATACTCCAGCAGACACTGTGACGCTATGGTGCCATAAATCATAAAGATAAACGACAAACAGAGCCAGTGGTGAAGGCGAACGGAATTTTTCATTATACAACACAGCACGAGGATATCAAAGACAGGACAATAAGAGACAGGCCGCGACAGGGCAGGACTCGACAAGTCAACTCGCGTTACGCGTGTCAATTGCCATTACTCGTACGTACTCGATTACGCCGGAGCTCGTACGCATCTGTACAGTAATTATCGTCACCAGCCCCTACCGCGAGCGGCACGTGCTGTCAACTCCTCAGAGGCAGGTCGTTTGTGCGGACCCCCGATTGTATCTGTGTGTGTGTGTGTGTGTGTGCGCCCTTTGAAGTGATTGCATGGGAATTTTTCAATTTCCCATTTGCCACTTTTTGGTTATTTGTGCGCTCGTCGCGCAACACGAAAAAACGAGTTCAACGCTTTGTGCACAGGTGCCAACTTAGCTGCCAGCGTTGCCAACTGCTCCAGCAAAAGCAGCGAACGAACGAACGGTCGCTCGGACGGACGGGAGGATGGACGGCGCAGCATAAAATAAAGGTAAATAAAGCTGGCTAACGAGTTGTCAGTTTCCCATGCCCGTTTGACGTTATCCTTATGGTTCCGCTGCTCTTGACTCTGCGTGCGGGCGTGCGTGCGTGCATCTATTCTTGACTCTGAGTGGGATTCTGAGGGGTGAGTATGTTTGCATGCTATGGTTCTGCGTGGGTATTGAGCTTTTCACCACTTTTTCATCATTTTCGTTCCTTTGAAGCCTTCTCGCTCGCTCGTGCTGGCACACGCTCGCCTGCTCTCTGTCTTCTAAGTGAGTGTGCCTCTGTGTCTGTGTACCTGGTTGTCTGTCTGCTTGGCAGGGCATATTTTAAATTTTTTCGGAATATCAAGTATACGCAGGGGTGGTCTGAGCACTCGCCAGATTACACTGGAAAAATGGTTTGCGAACGATTTTCGGAGACACGATGAGTGTCAACAGCACCAACGCCGTAGTAAGGTTAGGATTATATTTACGGCTGTTGAAATAATAAGATAAGACAGATAGATAAGATAAGATAAGATGTGAAAAACTTACAAGAAGAGATTGATCTATTTTAAAAGCAGTATTTTTCTTCAGTTTTTTCTTTGATAGTTTCTTAGAAGAATATGAGACAATAAAAACAAAATAACAGAAATAAGTTGAGGCTTCCTATCTAACAATTTCTTTAGAATACCAATATATTATTACGAAAATGAAATTTTAGTTCGTTGACTGGATTGTGTTTTTCATTATTTAGTTTTTATTAAAATTGGTTCAATTAACAGTAATTCACATTGATGTTTTGCTCACAAAATAGCAGAAGAACTTCAAGGCTTTGTATCCATAAAATTCTTTATAGAACCCACATTGCTACGAAAATGAAATTTTAGTTCGTTCACTGGATTGTGTTTTTCATTATTTAGCTTGAATTAAAATGCATTCAACTAACCGGAATTCACATTACAACCAGTTGACAAAGTTTAACCCAAAAGATAGATTTAACAATCTCAAATTTTATATCTAAATCGCGTGTATTCTTGACATACTTTCAACATAACATTCGTAATTTGCATTTAATGTTTAATCATGTTTACTGAAATACACAATATATAATAAAATTTTGAGAGAAAGCCAAGTCCAATTTTGTTCTATATTGCTCTAAAATTATATATATTCAGAGTTTTAGGTATTGACACTATCTATAATTAACGTTATTATCATGATTAACACCAAATGTGGCCATTTCAACGGTACCAGTACGGTTTTTGTGATTTTTTACAATGTACTTGTACAGCATCAGCAAAAAGTTTCAAAAGCGGAGACACACTATTGAATTGTTCTATTTCTAAATCAAAATAATCCACTCAATATTTCTGCTTGCTGTTCTTGCCACGTCGAATAACGAAGATAATAGGATTCCTGACAGGGCACTGACCAAGTAGGCAGCACCTCAAAATGAGGATTATTCTTTGTCAATTCTGCATGTGCTATGAGAACAATTTAAAAGCAGTTACTGCGTTAAGTTAAAGGACATGTGAGCTCATGTGAAGTTTGAAGTGATGAGCCCGCTCTTCCTTCGCTCGCCGGAGCTTTATGTGGTCGTGATCAATGAGGTTTTCTCTGAGGAGGCTCTTCATGGCTGCAATTGTACAAAATTTAACTGAATACAGTACTGAGCAATCTGCATTTAGTATCTATGCTACATGGAACCTTTCAACAGTTTATACTGAGTTATGGCCTCGTTGCCGCAACGACCGATCTTTACAGGATATTCAATGAACACTATTCCAGAATAAATACACTTTCCTGAATAATACATTTAACTTTAATCAAATAGGCTTGACTTCAATTTTGGGTTTCTGATAATTTCGCCTATTTAGTTCCATCACTGAGAGTCAACGGTCTTATAACAGTTTTAGCGGACTAAATATTTTGCAGTCCGTAATGAAATTATTCTATTATAATCTTGCCATTGTATGAAAAGTCACATTTCTTAGCTTTAAGTCCATTATTCTGAGAAACCCAGAGAAACTGAGAAACATGGTGGTCATAACATCCAATTTTACGATGCTTTCAATCCTATGAAAGATGAGCTAAATATGACAGTCTCTATAAAGAACATTCTGGTAGGTGTGGGGATGCTTTCACGACCTACAAACTGGGAATTTCCTGCAAAACTTTGCATTGACGGCCAGTTTTAGTACACGCTTCACATCGAAAGTTGTACCTACTTTAACGGTACCTGTGCCAATTATTGTGTACTCATCATGGAACTACCGGCGTTATTTTTATGGAATTTTGCACCGCTGCATCTATTTGGCTGAGTTAAGGGCTAACCAAAATAGACGAGACGAAACGTAACGATTAAGTTCGAGCATATGTGAATCAATGCTAATAGCCAAAATGGCCATACGTATTTGAACGAAACTGAACGAAACATGTAGACGTGACGATCGGCTCCATAAGAACCGAACTGCAAACGTCTGCTACTCGTCACAACCTCTTCTTTGTTGACACGATTGTTGTTTTTTTAAAGAAATTAAAATTAAAATGACAGAATTTTGCTACAATTTAATCGCCGCTGTGAAGGATGAGCTCGCAATTTGTGGAAAAAGCCATCCATCGATGCGTTCGATAGCGTCACATTTTGGGTTAAATGTCAAAATCGACGTAACGAGTGCAGACGTTCTTCAAATCGCTATCGTTACGTCTCGTCTATTTTGGTCCTACCTTTGAGTGGAAGTCGGTTATGAGGACCGTGGGAAGGGTTCGTTCGAAATTAACGATGTATCCGAAGGTCATTATATAAACGAACTACAGCAACGATAGGTACACTATATGAGAAGCATCCCACTACGAAGCTCGAAGAACCGAGAGCAGTTATGTAGGTTGTATCAACCTCTCTCTTTAGTGTGTCCTGTCTCAGGTGAAAATATAGTCTGTCGCTGGAATTTAATTCGTGATACTTTTTTTAAATTATTTTGAGCCCTTTTCGTATCTTTTCCTACACCTTTTTCGTCTCTGTGTCTGCCAGTTTAGGTCCAAATTCGTGACAATTTTTTAAAATTATTTTGAGCCCTTTTCGTTTTTTTTTCTACACCTTTATCGTCTCTGTGTACTGCCAGTTTTGGTCCATTTGCTGCTGTAAGTTCCAAATCACATTTTTATATATGCTTGGGAGCAACATCGTGAATCGTCCACTAATTTTTTCGATCCCAAAGGATATTTTTATGAATTCCCAGGGGAAGGGCCGTGAGACAGTCTGCCGTGATTTATGCTGGTAGTACGAGTACGAGTTTTATTCCATCCGTCAGTTTGCTGCTTGAATTGAGAGAAGGCTTAAGCTGTGTTTTCAGCTGCTCAACGAATATCGCAATTCCGAATTTTTTCAGAATTCCATACACCAGTGACAGCCTAGCAAAATATTCGGAACTGCGCAGAAGAGCTTTTACGAGATTTTATAACGCTGCCAGCGGTAGTTGGAGTCGAGGAGCCAAGCAGTCAAGACGGTTCAAAAGAAAACAATATCCCCGCAACGATGGAACATCTCTATGTGCGTGTATATGCTTGTGAGTGTGTGTGAGTGTTGTCAGGATACTCCAGCAGTGAAATTGTGTAAGTTGGATCACAATATGTAGATACATAGTATACATCACCTGCAACAGAGCCGAGCCGAGCAGAGCAGCGCTGAACAGAGCTGAACATAGTTGAGCAGCATAGAACAGAACAGAACAGAACAGAACAGAACAGAACAGAATAGAGCAGAGCGGAGCAGCGCCGAGGCACTGAGCTGAAAAATGAAGATTTGTGAAAAAATGTGGTTCAATGAAGCGTGCGTTAAAAAATTAATGAAAAATCGAAGGCAGCCAGTTTTGAATAAAAGTCGCGTCATAACGGAATAGTGAATAAAAATTCATGTGCTCGGAACTCAGCGAGAGGAATAATGCCACTAAATTATAAAAAGCATGCAAATAGTAGAGCAAAATAGAAGCAGTTCGGGTTCGGGTGAAAAAATCTCTCGAAATTTGTGATTATTAATTGATAAAAAAATGATTGTGTATAAAAATCGGTGGTAAATGCGTGCAATGAACGCTTTCAAAGTCCACCTAAAAAAAACACCAGAATTGAATAGAATAATTGGGAAAATCAGAAATTGAAACGAAAAGCAGCGTATAGGAAATAACCTTGAATAAGTGCGTGTGTACTGCACGGAAATTCCAATTCCGAAACTGCGCTGGCATGATATGCCAAAAAAGAGAAAACAATTCAGTGCCTGACCCTTGAGCACGCCAACTCGCCAGCCAAGCAGCCAGCCAGCAAGTTGGTGCATTAAAAAATGTGTCAACACACGGGCCCGCACACACGAATAATAATGTAATAAAACAGTAAAACCAATAAAGAACAATATCAATAATGAAGCACCCTCGTAACCAAGTGCAGGAATTTATTAAACAATAAATTTGCCAAACACAATAAAAAGATTCGTCGTTTAAATGCTCGCTAACGTAAAGAAATTTCGATGACGCATTCCAGCAGAGTAGGGCAAAAAGTTAAATTACGAAAACGGCAACTCTCCTCAGATACTTCGGATTCAGATTCGGACTCCGAACATCGCAAATATGAGCGCGCCGAGCCAAGAGCGAGCAGCGAGTCCTTGTTCTCTTTATTATCGCTGGAGTGGTTGAGTGTGGTGAATTCAATGAAAACAAGCAAAACAGACAAGCACAAATACACAACAAGATGAAAGAACGTTATTGGCGAGAATAATAAATTAATTAAATACCGTAGTCGTAATAATAACAAGAATAATATACCTCTACTCGCAGCAATTGAATACGCCTATTATAGAAATAGTTGTAATAATCTCGTAAGCGGTGCACATGCAAATCTAGAGTAGGAAAATTCTGGAAATTTAGTTAAAAGTTCCAAAGTAATTGTGCAAAAATTGATTACATCCCAAGTGCGGAGGGCAACACTATTATGAGCATCGTCTCGTAATAGCTCCGATTTGCTGTCATTCCCTGAACAAGACAGCATTAAATATTCATACCTAACACAGATACACGTCTGTAGGAGTGTGCACGCCAGTGGCTGAGAGTGTGTGCCGTGTGTTCGTAAGTGTACATGGGTGTATCTGCCTAACCCACTATAATTGATACTAGTTACTATTTAGATTGGTATTTGTCGCACACAACTCGAGTCACATGCAAGCAATGCCCGACAATACCGAGTTATACTTCATTTAGCGACTACCTTCACTTTTGCTACTGCCGCCACTCTCACTGTCGTTGTCGTTGTCGTTGTCGTTGTCGTTGTCGTTACCGTTGTCGTTACCGTTATTGTCTGCAAATGAACACAGCAACACATTAAGTTTACAACCGAAAGGATATGCTTGTTCGTGCCCACTCTCAGCATTATAAGACGGCCAAGTAATAAGCAAACAAACAGTAGCCACCAGGCAGGAGCATCCAGCACACGCACCACGGTATCCCCACTTCATCATACAAATACAACAACAAGAACAACAAAAGCAATCAGAGCGAAACATCGTAGCCGCATAAGCGAATTAATGTGTGCCTAATATTGAAATCAGGTGAGTAGAGAAAAGGGTGCGGAGCAAATTTGCACAAATCAGAAATTCTTTCCGGTCTGACCTTTCCGAGTAGGGAGACAATTTGGTTGGGCCGCAGAACACATGCAGAGCAGGGAATATTTAAACACAGGCCAGTGGCAAAACGATAAATGCGACGTGAGGTAAAAGGACCCTAAGGGCCCTATTTCACACAAACAATACAATTTTCAGTCAATCTAATTTCAAGTCGGAAATTATGGAGTTGAAAGGGTGCAAAAACCACGACGCGAAAACTGGACTTGGCAATTCAATCCACTCTTCCATCACCAAGTCTTGCTTGGGAGAACATTTCAATTAAGGAGCCGCCAAATACAAAGCGAGAGGTTTGATAAAGTGGCTCAAATACTCCAAAAACTATTTTTATTCTGCAAATCATTAATTTTTGAGCTGAATTTCAAGTGGGCATTCTGAAGAGTTCCACTTACAAAGTTAAGTCCAATGTGACGGCGATAATTTCAAATGTCTACTCTGTGATTTGTTACTTTCCACTGAGGAACATCTCTTCTGTAGGTGCCCCACTAGAAGCAGAGCGGGCTCTTTAGGCTAATACGCTTTTAGCTCTCTTACAGAGGTGTCTGGCGCGAAGGTCAAAGAAATCCTGCGCTTTATTAGAGCTTCGAAATGGTTCGACGAGTGAATCGGAGGTGCGTTGTTAGGCGGTGGTATCACAATGGACCCATGGTGGTCTCAGTGAGCTGGTTCTTAGACCGGCTGCCACGCTAACCTAACCTAACCTAACCTACTTTCCACTTCGCAACTTGTCACTCTTTAATTGCAGACTACTCTTCGCAGTGGATTTTTCAAGACTTACAATTGTGAGGTGCATTGTGAGGAACCAAAACCCAATTTCCCGTGCCAATTGGCCACAATGGGCATTGAACAGGCCTAAGTGAATCTTAGGACAGCCACATAACCTGACCTAACCTACGTGCCAATTATCCGCTGTTTGGCTGGAAAGTGCGGGTTGCGAGTGAACTTTCAAGATTCCCATTGGTGCAGTGGCCAAATGCAGAGTGAAAAGGGAGTGGCAAAACAAGGAACAGGACACCATTTCCCAAGAACAAGTGCCACTTTGCTTGCCAATTCTCACTTTTTTTACTACACTTCACATCGAATTTGCAGCTCGAGATCTATGCAAAGAAAGTGGGAAGTGAAGAGTGGGCTTTAAATTGGGTTCCAATGCGCTCTTGTGCACAAAAACCACATTTCACATGAGAAAACTTGAAATTGCTTAAAATTACTTTGCGAAAGACCTGAAGACCTTTTTAAATCCAACTAATTGGTAATTTAATTATTATAATTACAATTTTAGAGCTGTTCAGCAAGTCGAGTACTTCATCTGCTTCTAAATAATATTGACGATTCGATTTTTTGATTGCTTGAGTTTCCAGGAGAAAAACTGCAACGTGAATAAAGGTCCTTTTTACCCCAAAACTACGTTTCAATTTTCACTCTGCAGATTTGGAAATAACCATTTCAAATTTAGGTAGGTAGGTAGGTGGGAGTGGCCGCCTAGTTTCCCAAAAGCACACTTGAGCACACCTAATGGCCCATTGTGATACCATGGTGTGGCGCTGTTCAAGCACTGACTAAAAAGTTATCTCACTTGGGATGGTGATAGTCAGCGCAAGGACAGCGCCGGGAGAGGCGCGACCCCCCATTATGCATTTCAAACTTACTTTCAAATATTTTCGTCCTCAGCAGTTCGCTGGTTAGAGTAAAATTTTGGAGTCGTAGAATCGCTGGAATGCTATGCTCGCCCAGGCTACGCGACTTAAGCTGCTGGCACACACTCTGCCCGAGAGCCTTGCATTGAACTAACACACAGAAATATTCGTATTATGACAGCACCAAAATATGGAAAAGGCCCTGAAATACCCCACTGAACACCTGACTGACCATGCAAAGTGAAAAGTGAGCCGGGTTTTCTGGAATAGGGCACTGACCATGCAAATTGAAAAGTGAGCCGGGTTTTCTGAAATAGGGCCCGGTTAAAATTTTGTGTGTACGAGAAGTTTTTCTTGCAAAATGCATACACAAAGTGCGTTATCGAAAAGTATGGGAGTGGATGGGTAAATGACCACACTCAATCACACACACATGCCGCCACTCACACACCTGCCAGCAGCCTACTTGTAGGCAGCTCAATACGAGCACAATTGAAAATGAGGTCTTACAAGAGAATCAATTTTCTGCATCAAAACGCAATTTGCTGTGCGACAACGAACAAGTGCAACCAATCGTACATTTGTGTATGGGGGTGTGTGTGCTTTGGGTGTGTGTGTGTTTTGGGTGTGTGTGGGCGAATGGCTGAACGGTTGGGGCTGGCGGTGAGGGTGTGTCTATCAATATATGCGTGTTAAACATCATTGATTTATTGTCGTGAGCGTTACAACGAAATGCACTTTTCAATCAAATTGCATGTGTTGCTGCGCTAATTGCATTTCGCAGCAGCTCATCGAGGGCAGTGGATGCCTTCATTGTCTCCCGGTCCGCCAGATGAAAACTTTAAATACTTTCGTTGCATAGTTTGCGGCGTTACTCGCTACAATTCAATTCACACTATGCTTGAATTGTGACACTATGTATGTAGGCTCAGGGTGCGTTGAGGCGGGGCTTTGAGGAGTGGATTCATAATTGTACGGCCCCACCCCTTATGCCTGCCTTTTCAAATGTTCAGTTATCAAATAAAACTATTCGATCTAAATTATTGCTTATTCCACAAATTGACTGAACTTATTTTCCAGTTGAGAAAGTAATTTACTTGCGTATTCTAAACCATGTTAGCATCCGTCGCTTTCTAGCACGACTTTATGTCAACTCCGACTTCTACTCCTACTCCTACTCCGGCACCTACTCCTTCTCCGACTTCTACTCCTACTCCTACTCTGGCATCTACTTCTTCTCCGACTTCTACTCCTACTCCTACTCCGGCACCTACTCCTTCTCCGACTACTACTCCTACTCCTACTCCGGCACCTACTCCTTCTCCTTCTCCTTCTCCGACTTCTACTACTACTCCTACTCCGGCACCTACTCCTTCTCCGACTTCTACTCCTACTCCTACTCCGGCATCTACTCCTTCTCCTTCTCCGACTTCTACTCCTACTCCTACTCCGGCACCTATTCCTTCTCCGAATTCTACTCCTACTCCTACTCTGGCACCTACTCCTTCTCCGACTTCTACTTCTACTCCTACTCCGGCACCTACTCCTTCTCCTTCTCCTTCTCCGACTTCTACTACTACTCCTACTCCGGCAGCTATTCCTTCTCCGACTTCTACTCCTACTCCTACTCTGGCACCTACTCCTTCTCCGACTTCTACTTCTACTCCTACTCCGGCACCTACTCCTTCTCCTTCTCCGACTTCTACTACTACTCCTACTCCGGCACCTACTCCTTCTCCGACTTCTACTCCTACTCCGATTCCTACTCTGCAGGTCTATTGGACGCTGCCGCATCCATCGTTCTCCATCTGAAGTATATTGCTATAAGTATTCATATTGAACTCTGTACTGATAAAAAGGTCCTATGGAATTTTTGCTCCCCACCATTCCTAGTAATGGAGAAGAATAGCGGGTGAGTTTGTAAGCGGGTACGGAGAGAAGACGGGAATGTGTCTGCAATGTGCGGAACTTTCGTTTTGTTGTTATTAGTTTCGAGAGGGCAATCAAACAACCAAATGCTAGTCCCTTATAAATTGATGGATAATAGGCCGGTGGGACTGAAGAAGCATCCAAATTGCTGACGATTCCCACAAAATGATGTAATTCATTCTTTCGTAAAAGAGACTTTTCCGCTCACCATCCTTTTGGATGAGATCTTATGACCCCGAGTAGTCTCATCACTGATCCAACATGCTGTACTTTGTTGAGGAACCCCGTCGGTTTAAAACTTACATTATATATTGAAGAATCCATTATATCTGTAAGAGGTGTGGGGAGGAAAATGACATTGAATGAAACTTTTTGGTGAAGAACTGGATGAATTTCCTGACCACTACATACGAATATGAATTGTGGCAGAATTAATGGCTGCGAAAAGAGATCTGCGCGTTGCCTCTCTCGCCTCAGGCTACAAGTTCGTTTTTCTAAACGCCTCTTTTCCTATAGCAGGAATCAGTGCAGAACCAGAAGAGTTATTTAGGTAACATTTTATAAGTCACCCTGAGAAGACTTGGGAACTTTCCCTGAAACCTTCTTGTCTCAAGTGTCGACTATCTTGTAAAGAAAACATCTTCAGGAGAGAATTGGGAAGACCGTGGTTGAATTTCCAGACGACCTCTGTATGGACTTTGGTTGAAATTGCTGCACAAGAAAAATAGCATCTTCAGAACTCTAGAACAGATGTTGGACGCAGGAGCTACTTCCCAGTTACAATGAATATAGAAATGATGATATGAGTTGGAAAGCAACCACACCCATTTCCACCCCCAACTGTGGCGAGCAAATTCATTTTTGCTAAGACCGTCTTCCATCACTCAATTGCCATGATCGGCTTCCGAGATAGTCGCATTATTACCATGCGCCTTCAATAAGAAAGTCCTTTGGAAAGTGGCAGTCGTAGTTGTACGGGCTGAAGTGCCCTGCCTCGATTGTGTTTATTGCTGGTATGAAGTTCTGTGTGTTGCACCCCCGCTCGCCGTCTCTTGTTGTGGCTGCCATCATTTGTTTTGCAAACTTTGCTTGTTTGTTCGAGTATCCTGCCGAGAGTATTCACAACATCACTGCTAAGAATGTTCTAATCCTGCCGCAGCTGGGAACTGCTCCGTGTGTGCTGCATCTGACTCTGCGCTGTGTGAGTTTTTCCCATTTCTGTTTCCGCTTTGTGTGCGCCTTTTGTGTTTGGCAAATGTCTTCTCAGACAGGTGCAGGGTATTCGTACTTCTTTCAATCTATACCAGCAGTCCTGCATGGCCTCCGTTCTCAGCTCTGTGACTTCTTATTGAAAACTTTTGTTGGCATGGAGAAAGCTGCCAGAATGGAAAAATTTTCAATAAAGCCGCTTAAGAGTGAAACGGAGCACTTTTTGCCTCCACTCTGTTCACTGCTGGCGGCACACTCACGCTGATGCTACTTCTTCCAGTAAGGCTCGAGCAGGCTTTGAGGGCCTTACTTGGCAAATTTATTTGTGACCTGCAGTCAGTTTTCTAAATGCGCCTTTGTGTGTGACCGTGCGGCTCACAAAAAGGGGATGGTCGAAGAAGAGAGTGCCAGGCGTAGGGTGGGCAAGAACTAATTGTTTTGCTAAATTATGAATTGTTTGCTGCATGCAGCGAATACGTGGAGTGGGGACTGCATTATGCGCTGCTACCTCAGTATCTGTAAGAGGGCGTGTGTGCGTGTATGTGTGTGTGTGCTCCTCACTATTTAAAACCGATAAAGTAATGGGAGAAAATGGGGAAAATAGAGAAAAAGCAGTTAGAACACTGAGTACCTACGTAAGGGTACTTCACGGTTGCCATGCAGCGATTCATGGAACATTTTTGGTCTTTCAATAATTCCCAAGCATTAAGGGTGGGCACAGCTCAAAGTGGGTGGAAATGTGTCTGAGCACACTATACTCGGTTTTTGCATACAAGCTCCAAACCATGGCTGACTTATCAGCAAGTAGCTAACTCCGTAATCGGTGCCTCAGAAGTAAGTGCGTAGTTGCGATCATGGTGTATGCGTGAATCTCAGAGGGCACCTCCTACAGCTGCCAACAACTGCACGGAGAAATGCATTTTTCTTATGGAATTTTGCGATTCTGTTGTTGGCTGTGCTGCAATGGAAATAAAATTAAAAAAACACACAAAACTCTCTGTTCAACAGGAGCAACGATATTTAGAATACGCTGGGCAAGAGCTTTAGGGTCCGAGGGCAATGGTCCAAACCAGTTCAAATTTAGTTTGAACTTGGTTCAAAGTGGGGTCAAACTGGGCTCAAACTAGATTCTAGTTGGGTGCAAACTGGATCCAAACTGGGTTCAAAATGGATCCAAACATGTTTCAATCTGGGATCAAA
This sequence comes from Clusia tigrina, assembly GCA_920105625.2. Lineage (NCBI taxonomy): Eukaryota > Metazoa > Arthropoda > Insecta > Diptera > Clusiidae > Clusia > Clusia tigrina. The sequence continues at coordinate 204,517,153 of OV050032.1, forward strand.
TTTAGTTCAAACTTGGTTCAAACTGGGGTCAAACTGGTTTCTAACTGGGTTCAAAAGGATTCTAACTGGGTTCAAATTGGGTTCCAACTGGATTCAAACTGGGTTCAAATTGGGTTCCAACTGGGTCCAAGCTGTGGTCAATTGGGTTCAAACTGGGTTCATACTGGCTTCAAACTGGGTTCATACTGGCTTCAAACTGGGTTCCAACTGGGTCCAAGCTGTGGTCAATTGGGTTCAAACTGGCTTCAAACTGGGTTCAAATTGGGTTCAAACTGGATTCATATTGGCTTCAAACTGGGTTCAAATTGGGTTGCAACTGGGTCCAAGCTGTGGTCAATTGGGTTCAAACTGGGTTCATACTGGCTTCAAACTGGGTTCATACTGGCTTCAAACTGGGTTCCAACTGGGTCCAAGCTGTGGTCAATTGGGTTCAAACTGGCTTCAAACTGGGTTCAAATTGGGTTCAAACTGGATTCATATTGGCTTCAAACTGGGTTCAAATTGGGTTGCAACTGGGTCCAAGCTGTGGTCAATTGGGTTCAAACTGGGTTCATACTGGCTTCAAACTGGGTTCATACTGGCTTCAAACTGGGTTCAAATTGGGTACAGACTGGGTTCATACTGGCTTCAAACTGGGTTCAAATTGGGTATAAACTGGGTTCCAATTGGGTTCAAACTGGGTTCAAAATGGATTCAAACTGGCTTCAAATTGAGTTTATATTGGGTTCAAACTAGGTCCAAGCTGTGGTCAAACTGGGTTCAAACTAGGTTCAAACTTGCTATAAACTGGACCCAGCTCAATCTCATGGAAATACATTTGTGAAACATTTCTTTGAGCGGCTCCGTCTACCGCAATGCATTTGCACTCTACAGTGGGCATTGCTTGTCATTATGAGGCTGCTCAACACGCCAATAGAACTATAGTTTGTAGGTTTCGTTTACTGATGATAAAACTGGAACAAACATCCACAAGTAGAACGCGAAAATCTTCTATATACGAGTATATACATAGGTGCAGTGGTATTGGTAATATTCGTACGAGTACCCGTTAAGATCGGCTGATAACCTCTTTCAAGTTTTCGTTGTTCTTTGGCCCATGCTGCAAGGCAACCTGGTGCTCCGTATGCCATATTGCTCTTACAAACAAACAAACAAACAAACGTACGAATGAACGAATCTGACACTGACATGACATCAGGACACTCTGTCATATCAGTGTCATATTCGTTCTGATGGGCCCGTCTTCTTGGTGTGAATAGGCGGGAAGATCGAAGAATCTCACACCGATAGGCAGGCGCCTTGAGAAGCACGCTTTGTGATTTGTTTTCTTTGTGTCAATCAGTCTCTTCATCTTTTTCATTTTCGTTTTCGTTTTGATTTTCGTTTTCTCATTGAATTTAATCCAATTCATTTGATTGGAGGACAGCGACAAATCACACGAATATGACACTGATTTGACACGGAGCAACGACAGCTGCTGCATGAGTAATGTACAAGTATGCAAATAGGCTTACTCCCTGTGGAAAACACTGTCAGATGCTAATCGGCTCAAGCCAGTCGATCCGTCGGGTAGGTTCGCTCCGTGGAGCAAAGTCTCTGTTGGCACTTCACGCCTGTCCCACAGAATGATATGAGTGGGCTTTTTTGCTGCTTCTTTGGTCCCCGTCCGCTGGCTGGTGTGCTTACACTTGGCAAACAGCGCTCCTTGCTCCACGTGGCGGTGTTGGCGCAGTCGATGTGTGTATTGGGTGGAGGCCGTGAGGGTGCCGCGCACGGAACTGGTGCGGGAACGCTGGTGTGGTGGAAAGCGGAAAATCTGCTGGCATTGCATGTCGTTATAGGCCGGCAGTCTTCGCTATCATGGCACAGAGTAATAATTTTCGTGACATATACCTCTGCTGCCATTATTGTCCCCGCCACCCCTTTGGCGCATACCTCGCTGGGTGGGGTTCTAAGCTGACAGTACATTAGTGTCGCCCCTCCCCCCCTCGACATGGGCTGTGCTGGTTCTGGTGTTGGCAGGCAGTCGGAAAGGAAGATGGGCACTTGTGGTGTGCTCTCAGCGCGGCGCGGAGCAGAGTCGGCTTCTGCTTAGACTCAATTTGCTGCCTTTAGTCCCATCACACGTTCGCTGTCTGAAAGGTTCCCACCTGCAAACAGTGTCCCAGTGCCCCTCCCAACCCTTCCCGCTTTACTCGAATTGTGTTTTTTGTTGTTGTGTTTTTTATTATTTATTGCTCCGTTTCCCACTTAAACGGAATGGCGTTGTTTCGTGTTCAGGCATGTTTGGTGAGTTTCCGTGCTGTGTCCTTCCAGCGAAATTTATCGTATTGTGTTTTATTTAATTTGATTTGGTGTTTGTTTCGGGACTGGGGTCGCCAGGGGTCCACACAAGTGGACGCGCTCGGCGGCTTGGGTGTGCTTCATTAAAAATTCGAAAACGATTCAATTTCTGTCGGTCGCCACATTCGATTCCACCAAATGTCCGTCTTGGAGCACAGCGGCTCCTTTCATGCTGCTCATGCTAGCTCCTCTCATGGCGCTGGTGTGCGTATTTGTGGGCTCGTGGCCGTCCGCGGGCCGCGTACGTGAACGTGTTCGTGCCCGTGTTCCAGTTTTTCTTGCGCCTCATTAATATTTAATTAAAAAATCGATAGTCGCCGAGTGTGTGCGCGAGTAAGTCACTTTAAAAGTGCTTTCCTCCTTTTATGTTTTCATGCACCTTATGCAATTGGCTTTTGTTGCGTCCCTGCCCCGCCGCCGTTGCTGGGACTCTTGTTGCGTTCGGAAATACCTTTGCAGCGAAATTTCATTCAATTCTATGTAAATATCTTGCTAAGTGGTCATTATAAGTTCGTGTTCCACTTTGTCGTTCGCAAATAGAAAATGTTTGCTTTTTTCCATATTTTCTCAGAAATATTTAAACTGTTTATTATGGTTGACAGGCGCTCGGTGGTTAGTTGGCTGGCGGGCTGGTTGGTTGGCTGAAGTGTTGGTTTCCTGTCTGCAGGAAACTGCAATTACCGCGCAAGAAGGAAGCTTCAGTTTGTAATCGGTTGCCAGCGCAGCACAGCGCTTGCCGTTTCGCTGGCGTCAGAGCATGCATTAGTTCCAATATCCTGCCAGTCGGTTGGAGCGAAACAATTTCCACTCAAACCCATCTTAAATTGGATGTCGTCCTGACAACATTCACCAAGTGTGCGGAACGTGCGGTTGGCGGTTTTGTGACTGACGTGGACAAAAGCTGCGGAGCAAGTAAGTCAATGTTTTCAATTTGCAGCTCCGGTAAGTGCTGTTGAGGAGGTTCCTTCATTAATTAACCCGCAATTCCAGCGATATCCGTCCTTGTTATGTGCAGCAATGTCGTTGACTTTATTGATTTCCGAAGCTAAGAAAGTGAGGGAAGAGTGGGCCAAAATTAAGCTAAACACTGGAGAAGTAGAGCGGGGCTACCAGCAACACCTCTGCCCAGTTGTAGAAGAGCGTGGTTTCCAAAATAAGATGGACCGACCGACCGACAGATGACGATAGCGATGACGATGTTGTGGAGAAATGAATCAAAAGTGGACAATATTAATTAGGTTGGAGAGAGAGAGGGAGAGAGA